>JAYJMH010065624.1:0-11706 GCA_036873815.1 Phacellophora camtschatica | reverse complement strand
GCATGTATGCATTGCCATGCAGCCAAAGTAAAATATATTGACCAAGTGCCCTTGCACCAAAACTAGGTGTGATGTATTGTGTGATGTAGTGTGAGTATCGCGTATCTCCGTCATGGGCTGAGCCTTTTTGGAGATTAATATTGTAGATTGTAGATTCACCCACCATGGCTGTCTGAGCAAATCAAAACAATGCCGACGAACACGTCTTTCCAACAGGCCTAAATAGAAAATATGCCAGCAGCAAAAAAACAGAATTTTTTCGATATAACGCAACGCTTTCGAAATATGTGCAATACACCGATCAAAAGCTGAGATTTAGCTATGGATTTGGTTTTCTGCGGCAGGCCCTTTGTTTTGAGTGATTTATTCCACAAAAATCTCTGAAAATTTACACAATGATGAAGATAGATTTTCGCACAAGAAGAAAAAATCGTATTTCAGTGAAAAGACAAACAAAATTTGCCAAATCTCTGGCAAAACAACAATAAATGCGTCTTGGGAACACAGCATAGTCATAAAATCCAGCATCGTCTACTTTTCAAATGAATGTTAAATTTTTCTTGTGTAGTGGTAGATATTCCATTACTTGAATAATTTGTAAATGAGAAAAAGGTTTTTTAAATATATATACATTTGAGTTTTCGGATTTATTTTAAGCCAATCTGAAGGGCATTGCCCAAAAGAAATCTGGGGGTGCCCCCAGACCCACACCCTTTTTTTCGACTGTGTTTCCAATCAAATCAATATATTTGGAGTTCTTGCAATGTGACTGGTGCAAAAATAGTTGTTGCAAACGATTACTTTTAAGATATCAAGATATTAAGATAACAAGTAAATCTATTGATACTGTACACAGTGATACATTACTTAGTTTTGGCACCAAATGCCATTGTTTGAAAGACGAAGATCACACACTACTATAGCAATACAACACAGCGTAGATTGGGCTTCTCGCTGGTATAGCATAGCTCAATGGACGTAGTTTCAAAATAACGCTTAATAAATAAACTACATAGAAAGAAAATAATCACCTGACGGTTGTGCAACAGCACCAAACGTAAATGCAGGAGTTCCCGTTTTACTCCCAGCAGAAGTGGACTGACCACCAAATAAAAGAGCAGATGAGGCACTGGTTGTAACTGCAGCACCAAATGTAAATCCTGGGACAGTAGATTTCACAGTAGTTGAAGCCATAGTACTAAACCCTTGAGCTGATGTTACAGATGACAATGCGGCTGATGGGTTAGAGGTGGTACCTGAACTTAATGCAGCCATTCCAAATGCAGGTGGTTGTGAGGACGTTGAACCAAAAGTAAAGCCAGACAAAAGACTTTGCGCCTGCGTTGTTGGTTGTAAGGATGTTCCTCCAAATGTGAAGCCACCTCCAGAAAACGAGCCTGTAATAATAAAAATCAAATTAATTTGGACACTTTTTAAAGAACCAATGGAACGACAATTTTAAAACTTTGACACACAATTCCAAATTCGAAAATGAAATGGGAATATGGTTTGTTAGGCGGATAAAAATAATTTAAAAGACCTTACATTTCTGTCAAATCTTTGTAATTTTTGAGACAATTAAACAAAAGGATAGCAGCGGACAAGTTGATGCATGAGTATTGTCAGTTCCTTGGAATGTGTGCTAAAAATGTTCTTACTACATTTTTTGAGCCCTTGATGATGAAATGCGTGCAATTGAATATGGGAAAAGAGATGAATGTAATTGCCAAGTATGCGTACAAGATTCTCCTCAGAAAGATATTAAGGAATATCTAATATACCTAATAAACAGTATCAACGGTATGCTCACAGTGACAGACAGTGTGACAATGACTCAGCTTTCAGGATTCCTACTACAAAGCAACAAGAAGAGGTACAGAGATCGTCCCCAGGTGGTCGAGCTAGGCAGTTATGGTTGTTGTGCAACAAGCAAAGGTGTGTCCATTAAAGTGATTAATAAGCTAACAAGGATTGAAAGCTGCAACGGATTAATCCAACTTAACTTCGATTTTCTGATACCGGTGGAACAATCAGATGCTTTCACCGATTATCTGAAATGGGTAACCATCTATGCCTTGGATCCGTTCGAGCGGAAAACCGAAGAAATGAAAGGAACCTGCAGTCAGAAAAGAAAACAGCAGCCAAAGCCAAATTTTCATTTCTGTTGTCAAAAATATGCTCCAAAAACCTGCAGAATGGCAATAGATAAATATCGGAAAAAGACTAGAGGTTGCTTGGATACGACGATTCAAACAAAGTGCTGTATCTCTACTACGTTCGCAATTAGACTTTAGACAAGAGCACTTTGCGCCTGCGCATCTCTGTTGATTTCAAATATTTGGTATTTTGCCAGGAAGAAGGTCAACGGATTTCGAACGGCTCTTGCACCCTTTGGGAATCGCTCTTTTGTCTAGCAAACCTGGCTAACTGCCCACCTGTGATATCAAGGATTACTTTCACGAAAGCTCAACGTTGTCAACATGTTGGAATTAGTTCAAAAAATTCAATTATTATAGCTGCCATTACAAGAAAAAGTTATGAAACTGAAGGATTTATTCGTCAGAATTTTCTCCAAAAATAAAAATCGCAGCCTCGCTAACATTTTCCCAGAAGATATTCTACAACATCTGAGCAAAATAAATATACCGGTGGGATACGCAAGAAAAATTGGGATGATACTTTAAATTTCACTGGCACTACTGGTAGGCCGACTTGAATTTTTTTATGTTAAAGTGCACATGGTGCATTAAGTTTAAGACTTTTATGCAATAAAGATCAGAAATATTAATAATGTTCAGTTCTTTGTGTAAACGATTAGTGGAATATTTTCTTTCTTTAAAGTAAATTATTTTAAGAATTCTATTTTGTAGGACTAGATTTTCGTTTATTTTCTTTGTTGTAGCTACACCATAAACTTCAAGTCCATAACCTATCTTAGACGTTACGAGGGAGTCGTATAAGGTCAATAGCATTCTCTTGGTACTGAATATCTAATTTTAGCAAATATGGAAGAAAATATTATAATTTCGCTTTTCACTTTGTTAATATGGGAAATCCAAGATAGTTTGCTGTCTATCTTCATAGCTTATCGTTTCCGTCGTCCATTGTAAACTACTAATTTTTGTAAAAATCTTCATTTTTCAATGTAACGAAAACTAAATGTCTTTTTGTTTTTTTTCTTTCATTTGGAAAAGTACGAAAACTTTCAGGCAATGATAATTTAAAAATAGGCCAAAAAGTAAGTAAAACATTTTTCTCTAAAATTACAATAAAAAGTATGGCTTTGCTAATTAAAATCCAAACAAGTAGATAGTTTTCAATGTAATTAATTCTAGTCCATGAAATAACAGCTAAAACAACCTGCTTGCATGAAATCCGCTTGGGATCGTGAATTTGTAATTCTTTAGTACAAATATTTACGTCTCTGGATTCATATTTTTACATTTTCTGATTCCGCTTGAGAAGGTTGTTTTAGCTGTTCAATTTATGGACTGAAATTCGAGACAATTCCTTCAAATCGATCCCAAAGCTTGAAGCATGGTGTAATTCAAGTTTTTGCACGGATATTTTTGTGACGATAAAATGTACTTTCCTAAATTTAAGGATATAATAAAAAATTAATTCCCATTTTACATCTTGCTTTGATATCGAGAGTATGGTGCAGTGGTCAGCACTCTCGCTTGAGCAACTGGGGTTCGAATCCCAACCGCGTCTCCCAAAGTTCACTCAGCTTCTCATCCTCCCGTGATGGGTAAAATGAATACTAGCCTGCTTATGCTTGCGGATGGCTATGTATGATCCGTATCCCTTGCTGGAAGCAAGTCATCTCGCTCGAGACTTTTGCAGGCTAGGCACGTTGAACACGGCCATTTACTTGTATTCTAACACACCAAAAATGTAGATATGTTGTTTCAATTGCAGAGGTTATGGGTGCTTTGTTATCGGTGTTGATTATTTGGATATTAACTGGAATTTTGGTTTATGAGGCAGTCATGAGATTGGTCAGAGGAAACATAAAAATTGATGCTAAAATTATGCTCATAACTGCAGGAATTGGTGTCGTTATCAACATCATGTGAGTTCATTTATTTATTTGAATTTTTATTTTATACAGTCATTCTTTACTTAAGTGTAGGAGTCTAACAAAAATTAATTTGAATTTTCATTAGACTCATACTCTCCGAAATAAATTATTCTTATTTTACTGATATATTTTACAATGATAACACAGAAGATTGCGTAATCAGAGGCAAATTTTATAACAATATTGAAATTCACACACCAATCCCAAAGGAATTATCCGTTGAAAACAATGAGAAACCAGCTCAACTGGAAAATGTAAACGAGCGAAGCTATAGAGAGTTGCGGAGGAGATCTTTACATTTCCCAGTTGAGCTGGTTTCTCATTGTTTTCAACGGATAATTCCTTTGAAGCTGGTGTGTCAGTTTCATTATTTGTTACAAAATTTGCCTCTGTTTGAATTTTTGCAAAGATTCAACATTAAAAAACGTAAGAAACATACAGTAGAACCCTCATAAAAAACATATTTTTTGGATACCGGCCTGAAATGAAATCGTTGAGACAATCTCTTTGGCACAAGTCTCGACGAAATTGTACCGTATTTAGTCGTTTACAGTATGCTGGTTAACATCATGCTAGTTTGGCTGGCCCAGGCCTTATTTTAAAGCACAGTGATAACTGATTCGTTCAATGATAAATGGAAAATTTGCAATAATAAACGAAAATGGGGCGGTGACAAATTTTCTTTCTTTCAAATGATTAAAAAACAACTTATAACTCAAGTTGCATGTTTCTCATAACTCAAACTGTAACGTGTCTTATGCCACAAATAATAGTCAAAGAGGTGCATGAACATAAAGAATTGCTATGTTCATATTTCTGTAGCTTGCGTGCAGGTTATATTTATGGAAAAAATTTGGGGAAGAGTCTAGTAGGCCTTAATAATTTGAAAACAGTGGAACTGAGTCACAATCCAGCAATTTTTGAAATTTTCAGCGATAAAAATTTGCTAAATAAAGGTTTCTGGCGTGACGTATGCTCCTTATGAGGTGTTTGCTCTTCACGGGCACAGTGTAGACGCAGATTCTTGAGCATTGCCTTTATACGATTGCAAGTCTTTTAATTCGTCGTCTGTTATTGTTTTTCAGACTTGGTGCTACTCTTCACGGAGAGCACGGTCACTCGCACGGAGGAGGATCTCATGGACATAGCCATGGAAGCGATGATTCGAGTCTTGAGCTGAGTCATAGTAGTCATAATCATGGTAAGGACAGCAGCGAAGTCCATTTTGCTGACGAAGCTGCAAAGAAACACAAAAAGCATAAGGATATAAACGTACGAGCTGCTGCGATCCATGTTCTTGGTGATCTCGTCCAGTCTGTTGGTGTTTTTATTGCTGCAATCATGATCTATTTTAAGGTAAGCGATCGGACATACTTTTTTAAAATTCAATCTTTCACCCATGGAAGCGTTATATGGCCCACTGAAATCACCGACAAACAGAATTGTTACTGGCAGTCGATGCAATTAATCAGCTTAACCCCTAATTTGTGTCCTAGGATGGCCCACTGGGATGGCTAATTGATTTTGAAACACCGAAAATTGTTTTCAAATCCTTAAACAGTGATGCTCCGTCTTATTATTTTTTATTTTATTATCAATTTGTTTACAGTCTGCTTTCAATATTGTATATACGCTTATTTAAGCCAACTTTATCAACGAATAATATATAAATCCTATAATGTGTACAGTCCTATAGGAGTAGCATGTGTATCAGAGTTAATGAAACCTCTCTCTTACTGAGCAACTCAATCATTTACCCAAGAACCCCATTGTCGAGGAGTTTTCCTTTCAGAGGGGTTAATCTCGGAAATAGACAAACTTATTAGTATGGGGGAAAATGATCTCATCAGTTCAGTCTTATTAGTATGGTGGAAAATGATCTCATCAGTTCACTCTTCTTAATATGATGGAAAATATTCTTATCAGTTCACTCACATTAGTATGGTGGAAAATGATCTCATCAGTTCACTCTTATTAGTATGATGGAAAATATTCTTATCAGTTAACTCTTATTAGTATGGTGGCAAATACTATCTTCTTAGCTCAATCAAGGGAACATGATAAAATAACAACAAAAATGGACGTGTTCAGATTTTGTAGCTTTTAACTGGTTTAAGAAACTTTCAACAATGCAAATTTTGAAATTTTAGTTGGACTTTAATTTTGTTTAGATTTGTTTTAGTAATAAAATAGCAGAAAGGATTGGGTGACCAAGTGGTTGTGTTTCGAAGCGAAACTCTCTGTCAGATGGTTGATTCCGGACCAATTGTCGGAACTTCTGAATTCGAAACCCACAACAGACTCTATCCTTTCATAGTAAATGTGTACCTTTGCAGTGTCTAACAGTGGGGTATATGGTCAAAACTAACTACAGAAAGGAGTGGCGCTATATCAACTAATGTATATATATATATATATTTTATTTTCTGTTTTATTCTTATTTTTAACTAAATTGATTTTTTATCGTTAATTTTAGCCAAGCTGGGTAATTGCAGATCCAATATGCACTTTCATGTTTTCTGTGCTTGTTTTGTTTACAACGATAACAATCATGAAAGACATCTTGCTCGTGCTGATGGAAGGTGAATTGTTTTGTTGTTGTTGTTGTTGTAAAACGCTATTTGGACTGGCTTCACCAGTCGTTCTGGTTATTGAATTCAACTGGACGCCAATAATGAACGTTCACATGAAGTATGCCTCAATTCCATTTCAGCAAACATTTCTATTGTTTGCCATTGTTAAAGTCAGCCTTAATTTCATTCCTGCATACATTTACATTGTTTTCCATTGTTGACCGCATTTTTTTTTGGGGGGGGATGTTGGACACCAACGATAAACTGGTTTCAATACAAAAATACAAACAAAAGAGTGTTATTTTCGCAATATGAAAGAGTTCCAACGAACGGATAGAAACTAAAACATTTAAATTAATGTACAAAAGGAAAAACCTCTAAAACAGAATGCGCAGTTTATTTTATTGAAGCCACCTAAAACGGTCTGGATCCCGCACGACCAATGGTGCGAGGTGTTTATGTTATTCAATTTGGTGAGGAGAAAACAGGGATCAACCAATCAAAGAGTTGAAGCATATGATATGATATCAAGAATAGGTTTAACAATGCTTTCGTTTTTGCACATATTTAGGAACACCACGAGGTTTGGATTTCAAATCCGTTATGGAGGATTTGCAAGATATAAGAGGCGTGAAAACGGTTCATAATCTGCACATATGGTCGTTGACAATGGGAAAGCCTGCATTATCTGTACATTTGGCTGTCGAAGGTGATTAATTTATATAAATTTAATTTTCATACCGTACAGTTTAACTTTTCTAACTCGAGCGTGCTTAACTTGAACTTCCAGTTGTTTGAAAAATTCTCGAAAAAACACATTTCATTCCTTCCCCTTGAAAGGTAGTTGGAAGTTATATTAAAAACCGCGTGATTAAGAAATGGTGAAAGTTTGGCAGGCCAGTGTGATGAAACTAGATTTACATGCAACTTCCAGTTTATATATTTAGATTCTGAAAATTAAAAAACTAGTTTATTTATTTAAATTTTTGAAATCAATAGAGATGCGCAGGCGCAAAGTGCTCTTTGGTCAGCAGTAGAAACATCTTTCCTCTATGCTCAGCTTCATTGTTAGGTAAAAAAAATAATTTTGTCAAAATTTCCCTTCTAAGAGAAAAGGTAAGTCGAAAAGTCGAAAATTCCAGAGCGTTTGATTCAACTTACCGTATGTATGAGTTTTCGATATAAATACAGTTACATATAATTACAATGAAAACCTGTTCGAAATCGCGAATGCTCGAGATAATAGACAGTCGAGATAGCGGATGTTAACTGTAAATGTTTGGAAAAGTATATGTTACTCGAAAGGTTTTCTCAGCTGTAGTTGCATCATGTTTTCACGGAACCAAACTAACAATGGTTTCTGAAAATTAATTTTTTCTTTTTCATGTTTGCAGAGAAATAAATTAAAGCGTCTAGTCTGTAATTATTTTGGGGCCATTCATCCATGCATGCATCCATTCAAACCATGACCTGGTGAAGGGAGTCAAATTTTTGAACAGACAATTTCGTTTGGCACTAGAATATCCATCTTTAAATTTGAAATTGATATAACATATATTTATATGTATTATATCTTGACATTCATTATTGCCTCCATCTGTGCAGACTCAAACCATTTTTGTTAATTTTTAGGAGAAACTCGATCGACACAAAGCGTCTTAAAAGAAGCCTCGGTATTGATATCTAAAAAATATGAAATTCACCACACCACAATACAAGTTGAACGTTTTCATGAGCAAATGGACAATTGCTCTCTTTGCGAGGAACCCAAAGATTAAGACACGTGAATTTTTCATCAACAAGTTCTTTCTAAATTTTTTCACGAAAATGTTTGTGACTGTTTTTAATTTTCTATTTTATAATATCCATACACGATTCTTTGTTGTTCATGTCTGTCTGCTGATAAATGTTTTAATTTTCTATTTTATAATATCCATACACGATTCTTTGTTGTTCATGTCTGTCTGCTGATAAATGTTTTTGGTAATTATAATACGCATTTGGTAGTTGAAACACTCAATTTTTTCACAGCATAAGATGTAATTTTTGTAATTTAACATAAGAATGGTATTGTGGAATGTCATGAATTTTTAATTGTTGTTTACTCACTTTGAGGCGTGCTTGCAACACGTGGCTACAGTCCGGGCCGCATTTATACCCATATGGGCCTACTGGGCCTGGACCTAAGGGCCTCTAAAATTCTCCCGATTTGGGGGGCCCCAACTATTGTTTGTGACTTGTAGGTTTAATGCGCCTATAAATATATATTTAAATTGCCTATAAGTTGTTGTTGGAGATGACCGAATCTAATAATAAACAGTCTTCTTTCTCGTACAATGCAATTACAATGCAATTGCAAGGTAATGCGGGTTGAGAAGCTTTCAACTGTAGATGTATCTTTAACATGAAATAGTTTTACTGCCCACAAAACATTTTTATCGTATTTCTCAAAATAAAATGTCAAAAATATAATATTTTACCCGTTCTGGATTTCAATGGCGAATGCATTACACAGTGTTTTAGGTATAAAATGTTGTGTAAAATAATCATTTATGTTTTAACTGAATAAGTTTTAATAATTTGATACAAAGAAAATGTGAATTTGCAATTTCCTTTGTTCGTATTCATCTTAAAGGCAGTCTGTCTCGCTCTTCATTGGTTCAAAGTACACAAGAACAATAGCAGCAAGGGTAAATATTCTTCCAAAATCTGAAAATCCTTCCTGCACAGAAAACAAATTATTCCTACTTTTACTTCTACTTTTTTTTTCACGAGGTTAGCCAGGATTTCCACAATTCTTCCTGCTACAGAGGGCACTTGTACTGAAGAATATTTACCGCTGAACAGCAGCACAATCACTTGAAGCGCAGCGGCAGTCATCTTTTTCAGCATTTTTATCAGAGTAAAAGTAAATACGATGGTCTGGGCTCTAGCAATTTTTCATTCTACTTTGAACCAATGAAGTGCAAATCAAACTTCCCAACCTAATTTCACAGGGCCCCCTTACATTGGTCGAAACGAAATGCTTTAATTTTGGGAGTTTGATGTGTGAATCGTTTCAAATTTTGAACTTCCAAGTCGCCATTAATTAGGTTGTTTTAATGTTTTAATTTCAAGTGTTGGACCAGTAAACGTAGTGGCAGATGACTGGGTGATATCCTAAACTCTACGTTTGCTCTTGGGACGTCGTTTTGAACTCAATTTTTGATATGTAGCTTCGCAGATTCTGAGCCACAGCCCTGCGAACAGAGAGGGGTTTTGGGTCACCCTGTAATTTATCGAAAATTAAATTAAATGAAAACTTCTTAATTCGGTGACACCCAACCATTGATAACGTGTCAATGATGAATAGCTAGCTGCAATTAGAACGAAGAGCAATACAATTTGTGAAGAGGACAAAACAGTTGAAACGTCTTAAAAGAGCAATCACGTTTACGAAAATGGCATCAAATTTGGATTCTAAATTTCTGTAAAAACTTTCCATGTTTCGTTACTAACGAGCGAAGCGAGTAAAATCAACGAGTCACCGAATTTTTAATAAAAATTCTTCCAAGAACGTTCCAAAAGATCAGATGAAAAATAAGATGTTACTCGACTACACTGAATAAATAAGCAGTTTTAAATTCATGAATCAAATATTAATAATCTTTAATTTATATAAATTGGTGGTTAATATAACTCAGCATAATTTAACATAATTATCATATATTAATAAAATATTCTCTTCTTTAGCATAGCCATTATTTCTCTGTTCAAGTTGCTTGTCTCGCTTCTTTCATATCCTCGTTTGCAGAAACTCCTAAATTCGGCTTTGCTCATAATATTTCCGCAGCTATTTTTGTTGGCACCTGTCTTGCAGTCAGCGTAGTTGCGCATGTATTTTTTGATGAATGTAAGCGTTGCGTGACCTTGTGAAAGTATCTGAAAATGAAATCGTTTTATGTTGAATTCATCCCCGAGCTTGCTTTCCAGGTTGTTACGTTCTTCCACGATGATTTGCTGACCAACGAGATATGTTGTGGCTTGACCTGGCGTTCCTATCAATGAAAAGAATTTTTTAGGATTCTGCTAAGAATAAAGTTTGCATATTCATTATGACTTCAGAATGTTTGGTTTGGTCTTGAAGCCTTACATATTTTCTTTTTCTCTCTGAATTTGAATGCAATTTAGAGGTTATTTCTTAAATTATCTATTGCTTTCAGTTAGTATTATTATTATTATTTATTCAATAAAACTTTAGTTCATTCGCTTTGAAAACGGTACGATTCTTGGAGGGTGTGTTGGCATTTATTCTTAGCTAAAAGTGACTAAATACAGTGGTTAAATAAAAAATCTTCAGACAATTAAATACCCATTTTTCCTGTTGCCAAATTTGAAAATCAACCCATGAAAATCAAGTACTCAAAAAACTGGCATGTGTGTGGAAATCAGAGCAAAAAGCGACCCATTTTGGCGGAGCGGCCGGTTTTTGTCAAATCGAAGTGCTCCCTATCCCAGATGAGAAGGGTATGATCTGAAAACGTTTTCTGTTGCTAAATCGTACTGTTCCCCTCACTTATATCACTACCTGCGAACTCAACAGACTACCGCAGCCTTAGTTATCACCAAATATTTTCTACATATTTGTTTTTTCCTACCTTGATATCTCGTGATTTCTTTTTTAACCATATCTGTTGAGTCCCAGGCGTATTTTGCAAACATTCCCAGCGCCTCATCACGTGTCATGCTTTTGTAATGTAGCCCAATGTCCACCAATACTCGAAGAGCTCGCCAAACCTGCATATAAAATAGATAACAAATATATTAAGAACTATACGGTAGATTTTAAAAATCAAAGCTCTAAAAACAATTTTCTCGTTTAAGTTAGCACCTTAATTTTTCGACGCCTTGATTTCTAAATTTACACCTTAGATCGACAATGAATTGAAACTTAATCCTATATATAGAGTAAGTATTGCGGAATTGGGCTGGTAGACCATTGAAGAACTCATTGGCAATGAGTCTAAAACAGTGGTCTTCAAGTCGCTCAATGATTTGGCTCCACAAAAC
>JAYJMH010065613.1:0-11706 GCA_036873815.1 Phacellophora camtschatica | reverse complement strand
GGTTTTATAGTATTAGATTTTAGTGTATTTTAACTTTTGTAATATTTTTTGTAATTAAATCATACATTGCCTGTAATTTTTCGAACTTCTTTTTTTTAAATTATATTGTAAAATTTGTTGCATGAAGTTCATACATACATACATAGCAGTACCTTTAATCATTTTGCATAGAACAAAAACACGGTAAAAACATAGTAGCAGCAGCGTGAAGCGTAATTAAATGTAGGGCAACAGTGTCATTGGGACACTTTTTTAGTACGTTAGGGTATATTTCAGTGGTATCTCCTCGACATAAAAGAGTATCTACCAAAATCGCGGAAAAATGGTGGCTTAAACCTTCTACCTTCTCCGGGTAGCATTTCTCAGGCCATTTTTCATATTCACTTATTCTGTGCGTTTGATAATTTAAAGGCCATATGTAATTGCATTTTAAACTGGGTGATGATGAAGAATATTATTTTCAAATTTCCTCGAAGCTTCAGTCCTTGTCTCCTGTATCCAGTTTCTTTGAATGTTTGTAGAAGGTCTATCAAATACGGAATGTGTAATTGGATACTGCATATTGTGCTTTGTAATACTTGCATTAAAAATGACGATGGTGGCCCTAGAGCTAATGTAAAACAGTCTGAATTAATGCAATCGGGGTTGCACATTCACAGCCAATAGTCGTTTGCATTTCTTATCGATAGTATCAAATGAATAACGGCCCCAGTAAAAGATCACGCCATTACCAAAACAACATTCTATCCCATTTAAATCTAGATAAGATAGAATTATGTTCTGAAATTTAGACTTAAAATTTAAAGAAAGTTTGGGAAAAGTGGCCAGTGTTATAATTTTTATTTAGCTTAAAATATGGTTGCCGAGATCAGACAGTTATAGCAGCGAATGCAATGGCTTGAGCTTTCGCTGCTATTACTTGTAAATTCTCGGAATAGTACATCAATAAAAAACAGGAGAAAGAATCTGCTTAAAGTGAAAAACGGCCGAAATTCTTTTCAAAGCCTATATCCATTATATGTCTTTTTCTTTTCAGATTAAATATCTTCCAAGCCCTTATAAAACAAACTGTGGAAGCTTGAATCTGAAATATTTCAAAGCATATTCAATTGATAAATGTTTGATGGAAAAGCTAACAGATTATATCCTTGGAAAATGTGGCTGCAAAGATCATTTCATGCCAAGTTTGCTATATATTATTTTTATAATTAATTTAAAAATTAGTAGAATTAAAATAATGAATCTCATGCTGAAATTCACGACAAATCACCGAATTTTCAAAAAACGAATTATAAACCACGGACTTTACGGATATTTCCTTCCAGCACTTAAATTTCGATCAAAAACAAAATGTGATTTCTATTGCACAATTGATGTACTTCGCTTTATGCACATCACTATAATATAATTTTAAGATTTTGATGCTGTAAAAACAGGTTGATGTCAGATATTTTTTATTTGTTAAAAATCCATGCTAAAAGCAAGAGTAACATATATTTAATTTAATAATAGCTGTGTAGTCAAGTAAAATTGAGGAACTCCGAAGGATCTAAAAAATTTCAAGCATAATAATTTAACAAACTTTTGAGCCTAAAATATTTTTGCATTTTTCACCAACCCCCTACCAAACATCATTGCATAACTTTTACAGAATGGGAATTGAAATCTTAGGGACCTATCATATACTATGACCAGAACCGGGGCGGAAGCGTCTCAGCAGGGGACTGAAATATTTTTGCAGCTTTTATAGATGAGTCTAAAACATGCAACATTATTAGCTTTAATTAATTCTAATGAAAGACAGTCCATAAATCTTAGAAATATTATTGCTTGGTTTTTACAAAAAAAATCTAAATTTCTCATTTTTTTTGTTTTCTTCATTTCTATCTTCTTCTTTCTCCCTCTATTAATTAATTTCACTCTATTAATAACTTATCAAGTTATTACACGTAAATATCCACATACACTAGTTATCATCGATGATGTGGTGTGAAAAATAATCTTTAAAGATAAAGATGGTTGGGTCTAAAACATAGAAGCAATTTGGCAAGGTGGTCTGAAATGTTTTTTTGGTTTTTATGCCAGTAAATTCCTGTGAGGTATTCTATATGAAAAGAAAAATACAACTACAAACAAGAAGAATCAAAATACTGCAGTTCCTTATGTTATCCTTGCAGGAATAATCAGAAAAGCCCGCACAAGGACTGTGTTGGGAAGGCATCAATAAAACCTTGGGAGGTGAAGGAGACATCAATAACGCATTGTAAATCAGCCACCGACTCTTTTGACACAAATTACACCACTGTGTTTTCTCCGTTTCCTAGGAAATTGTAAGGAACTTTGATCCCAATTATGTATTTGTTTATCATTAAATTCTGAGATGCATCATGGGTAATGTTACGAAACATAATATAGGAAATGGTGGTATTGAGAGGCGAATAAATGTCTAATTGTCTTTGTTTAGAAGAGAAAGCTTTCAATGGTGGACTGATTATCTTTGTATGCAATATATACATAAAGTCCAACATCAAATTGTAGAATTATTGTCAAGTATGGAGAACATAAGGTTTCATTGAGTGACCACTAAATGGTGTGGTGCGTACGAAATTTTGAGAAGGCAATCAGAATGAACCACAAAGTAATTAAAATACGGCCCACGAAGTCATTTAATGACATAGCTGATGTTTCTAGCATTGGCTGGGGATGATTGTTTAGACAACCTGACGACATAACCTCACTTGAATGGACTACCGTTTTTTCATTTATTATTAATGTATATTTCCCGATCAGAAGTATACGTGTGTCTGAGATAAGCAAGATACTGTACCTGGATAAGCAAGATATAATAAAGCTAATTAAAACAGAGATAAGCTTAAAAAGCGGCTGTTAGATACAAATTATATATCTTTACGAGCTCATATAGGCCTATTTGGAACAAAATAGATTAGCTAAATACTCTATTGAAACGACATTACTACACAAAGAAAATTCTTCAGTTTAAGAGCAGTATAAGGAAACCTTGGAAAATCATTAATCAGTTGTTCAATAAAAGCTATGAATGAACCAGCATTTATATTCTCAATGAGTCATGAAAGGAAATGACAGGAAAACAAGTAATTTCCATTAAATATCTTTGTTCAGTTGGGAAAGATCTAGCAATTATTATAGAACAACCGAATCCATTTATCTCTGGAGATTGTCAACTGAGCACTGAAAAATGTGCTTCAAATTTCGGTCCAAGCTATGAGAGATGCATTTTGAAAACTTAACTCAACAAAGAGCTTTGGAAATGACAAAAATATCCAGCTATTTTCTTGGCACCTTCGACTCAATTAACAATTATATGGCTTACATGTCCAACATTTCACTTGAAACTGGTAATTTCTCTGACTGTTGAAAAATTTGTAGAGTTTAACCAATTTTAAAGAAGGGTGAAAATGTCAAAAATAAAGTTATCGTCCGATTTCTGTCCTTCCTACGATCTTGAAACTGATTGGAAAACAGGCTTTCAACTAGTTATTACAATATTTAAATTATAATAGCTTTATCTCGCCTAATAAATCGTGTTTTAGAGAATTTCACGAGACTACTTAATAACGATGATGATTGGTACAATGGATTAGATTCTGGGCAAATAATGAGGAGCCAAAGGGCTTTTGGACATCTTCTATGCCGAAAATTAGAGTATTGGGAATTAAGCAATAGGAAATATCCTGTTTTAATCCTATCAGAAAACCATTCTGTAGAGTTATGTGACTGATTCCGAAATGAGAAAAATTGAAGTTGGAGTACCAGAAGGGTCATGTCTTGGCGTTTTTTTTGTTTATTTGCATAATTGACGTCCCAAGTGTTGCAGAATCCTTGCAGTTGACGTTTGACATAATTGACGTCCCAAGTGTTGCACAGGCCTGTCTAAACAGATAATTTTACTTAGAAAAGAGACACATCTTTTTCATTCTGACTTCATCATATCCTTGTATATTTCAATGTCAGTTCTAAATTGTTAGTCCTGATGAACAATAATTTCTGATGCTTTAATACTACAAATAATACCATAATCCTCTAAAAAATATTAACCAATGAGATCCATAGAAATTAGAAAGGGAATAATTGTCCTGAAGCAACAACACAGTATGTGAAATACATAAGTATATCCATATATGGCATTATTAGTTAATCATTTACCGAAACCTCGATTTAATACTAACGAGTAGGATGTTCTTATGCATAGACAATCTCTAGCAATGATAGAAAGGAAACACGTATCACATAATATGCGGTGACCTTGCTTCATTCAAAAAATGATCACATATAATCTGACTCCGTTACAATAGTCTTAATGTAAAACAATACCATAATAATCCATACAATAAACAATGTAATCTAATGCATGATTGCAGAAGTTATCTCACATATATGTCTGCCGATCACAGAAGCACTTGTGCAGTAGCCAAGATCAGATTTCTGCTGGGCGAAGCAGGATGACATTAACGACGATTTAAAGTGGCTTTAGGACAAAAAAAATTCTTAAATAGTTCAAAAACACATTCAATGCTATATTTTCTTTAACCCAAAAGAAAAAAGTTTTGAAAGACGCTAATAATGAGGAACTAGATCTAAAAATGTGCGCAAATCAAATCGGGTCAGTCCAGAAAATTAAATGCATTTGTAACCAAATGTGAACTGAATATTAATAAAACTACAATAAGTGAATTAGAGTAACTCAAAATACATAACAGACTACTCAATTAATGCGTAATACAATTTCAAATAAGAATGTTCTTTTTGTAGCATTTAATTACAAATATTAATGATAATAATATGCGACGTTTCGATGTCATCTTAACATCATTTTCAAGCTAAATGAAATAAAAGACGTTGTTTGTATATATAGAAAAATAAACAATAGAAAGAATTCTTATCACGTGATAAGAATTTGGCGGTTCAGATGATTAGTGCCAAAAAGACAAAGTGAACAATTTGGCGGCGATGGAATCTGACTGCTTGTTCAATTTTGGCTTCAAATTTTTAATGAATAACATTTCATAGGTTAGATTGAAAATGATGTTAAGATGACATCGAAAAGTCGTTCATTATTATCATTAATGTTTATATATACAATTTCAATTCCGACTATGAATTTGTTTGGAGTTATTATTGGAGAATTAATAAATCACGTTTTTGCAAGTTGCTATCACTTCAAATTGTTAGAAATACGATGCAAAATTCTTATTTTTATCCATTTTTAATTCATATTTGAAAATATTTAATTTCAAAGTATTTGAAAACTATTGCTCAAATTAAGAGTTTCAAGTCAAAGTTACGTCCTTATTTGCCAAAGTTACCAAGCTAATATCAGTTTTTAAAATTAATTTGGCGCCTCTCACGTTAGCAGAAATTTTATTTTTTGAAACTAATAGCAAAATGACATTTTGGTTATTTTTCAAACTTCCGAACATTAAATTATTAATGGCTTACCTGATTCAAATACCAAAAATTAAAGAACATGCAAATAAATAACTGTATGTAAAATATATTTAACTTTGCTAAATTGTTGTTAAGATCATTTAACAATGAATAAACTGGAACAAACATAGCCTTCTCTATGGGGTGTCATGCACTTAATTACTGCGCCCAGTTTATACGTTGTGGCTACATATACTTAAAAAATAATTTTGTTTTAAGGTTTTGAGCCGCATTGAAAATTAATATCTAGAATGGAAATTAGAGGGTGGTGAAATTGTTACTTTTTTAATTATGATTATTAAGAGTTGCTTTTTTCCAGCATCGAAGAAATTGTGCTCAATGGATGAAACACTGAATTGCATGTGGCCAGCATGGGGTAATAAATAGCTTTATTTTATGGTTCTGCATTTTATTTTATGAAAAAATCTCTTAATAATATAAAATTGATATTTCTGGTGAAAATAATAATAAGAAATCCAGTATACTCAACACGTAAATAAACTATACATAATACCGGTAATATATAGATAGGAAATACCTCTTACTGTATTCTGTTGTGTCTCTACTTATTTCTGCTCCCTAAAATAACATCTCATCCAAGGTGGGTCAAACACCTACATAAACGTCACGTTGCCTAACAAAATATTTTCATTTTCCTTCATAACATAGTGCTGCTGTTTTCAGATTTTTCAGACTAAAAAGACATAACATCTTCGCATTCGCATTCATCTTCGCAACAAATAAAAAAAAAACATAAGTAACGTAAAACATATTAAAATGCTCAAGCAACAAGAAAAATAATTCATAAAAATAAAAGAAACATGACATGACAACTGTAAGTGGCAAGCATTTTTTACTGGCTCAAAGATCAGCAACCAACAGTAAGAAGCTTTAATCGTCTTGATTATGCTCGACCTGCAATCCAGAAGCCTCATAGAGAGAAAACATTATTGACAATAACTATCATCGACTAAATTGTTTAATCAGTTTATGACTCAACTGAAGTCATTGGTATCTTAACTAGTCAAGAGGTATACACTTTTTCAGTGCTAAATCAGTGATGGGTTATATTTACTGATTTGAAATTAAGATAACATGATCTTTAGATGAAATGGTAACAAATGGCAAATTTGTGGCTTTGCAATTTTGACAGTATGTTGTATGTTGCCTGTTGTTTGGATTGTTATTGTCACTGTAAATGAGGTGCAACAATTGTCAATCATCGTTTCATCGTGTAAGATAATATTTTTTAGAAACAACGACAATTATGTGTTGAGTTCTCAATCCAGGCAGACCCTTAGTTCCCAGTCTTTTCATCAATTTAAAAATGCGTTCGTTTGCATAATAATTTTTTCTGTGGATCAGGGGTACCCCAATCTCGTCATTGCAAAAGAGACCGACACTGACTTTCACCGCCATAAAACTTGAACACTTTTCTCTAAAGTAAGTTAAAACACTAAATATTCCATACAGGACATTTTAACGAGAACAAAAAAGATTTTGGCATCTGCCCTGTACCATGTGAAATGGACACATATTCTGCAATGATTTCAACTGCAACATTTCCGTCAAACAAACTCGCAGATAGCATGGCATTTGCAAGAAACCTCAATGGGAGTACGTTAGAAAAACGCACCTGGATAAGGTTGGTAGACACCTACATTTTTGGGCCAGTGTAAACATTTTTTTTTCTTCAAAATTTACCGGGTGACGAAAGAATCGGAAATCTTTGCAGAGTTATTTCTCTTCACCTGTAAGTCATACAATCTCCATTTGTGTTTTAACCAACATAATGTGTTTCAAATGCAATGCCAAGAAATGGAAATAGAGTGGAATGTGTTTGCAGGCTTATAATCAAACGCCATTTTCACACGGCCCATAGTTTCCACAACAGCGCATGGATCGACTTGCATGACATTGAGAAGAATCACTGAGCAGGGAATATTTCTTTCAAACCAACCCATGTGCTTTTGGAGTGGAAACTATCAACCATGGAAAATGGCGGTCTATTGAAAGCATGCAGACACGTTCTGCCTTATTTTAGAATTTTTGGCATCTAAGCTAGGTTGCAAATACTTGGATGGTATCCCAGATGCTACGTCTGCCGTTCGGACGTGGTTTGAAAGAGAAATGGAGATGGTATGGCTTACAGGAACCGGGAATTTTCTATGCAAACGTCTGAAGTTTTTTTTGGGTCACCTGGTAGTCTTTCTCATAAATTGAATTAGTATTGGATCAATAACATAATTTTGTCAGAATTATGGTCATTCTCTAGGTTTTGTAAATATTATCTTGGTTTCTTACATTAATATTTCTCTTGTGTTGATACATCTTACATGAACATTTCTCATTTGCCCAGAATTATTTTTTATTTACAAAAAAAATTCCCAAGAAAAAGCAAAAGCACGTTAAACGCAAAAACTCGTTGAAAGCAAAAATATGTTATTTTTACGCGACTATTCAAACCGAGCACCGAACGTGGTATTTTTCGCCGAATCTCTGAATTCTGATTCAGCATGTACAAACAAAAACAAGCATATCTTCGCCGACATCTGAGATTCTCTTGGGAAATTGCATATTTCTGGCATAAATATGAAATGATTTTCTTGTGGAATTTTCTATTTCTGGCATTTATTATACAAATCTGATTTAGAATACATTATTTATTTTGCAGGGATAATTTCCTCTCAGTTATTGTATACTATGATCACTTAAGCTATGAATTGACTGAGGAAACCCCAAGTATTGACTTGGTGATTCTTTTGGGTAAGAATATTGTTTATATTGTACACATCCGTACAATTTACGGTGTTAACATACAATGTCTAATTTCGCAAGTTTAAACAAAATGTGAATTCAATAAATGGTTTAAAATGAAAATTAATACAGACGTTTAAAAGCAAAACTGATTAAAAAACCAAACACAGCCTTTTCATTAAAAGTCTTAAAACCCTTCTTACATTTACGTTAGAATAGAAAAGCAATCTCAAGTCGAAAATGATTCATTTTTCATGATTTTTAGTTAAATTTATCTTCCAGTAAAACAATATGTTAAGGTAAACTTAAAGATGAGATAAAAAAAACGAGAAAGGAAAATTGAAAGACACTATTTCAGTTTCATATATGCATATACAACAGAGCCACTATTAGAGTTGAAGACAAATCTAAGTTTAATCAAATTAAAGTATTAATGTACTCATTAAGAATTTGTAAATAAGAATGATGTAGACATAAGATTTTGCTTAAATTTATTTGCTACATCGTTGCACTGTTGCAAAGGAAACATTTTTCTTTTTGTCGTTTTAGGTGTAGTTGGTGGACTGCTGAGTCTATTTCTGGGATCAAGCATCCTGACTCTCCTTGAGTTTTTTGACTTCATTGCTATGGTTATATGTGGTTATATTTTGGAAGTACTCAAGTCAAGGCAGTAATGGAGGTAGTAAAATAACAGAAAGTAGTGAGCATACCATGATTTTACCTAAACTATGTTGTATAGCATTGATTTCAGAACGAGGCTCTTAACGGATTTTTAAGCAATGTAAATATTTCAGATCTCTTTAAAAACTAATCTTATTGCACAACTCTTTGTTGTTCCATAAAAGTGATACTTCGTCTGCAGAAAGTAAATTTCTTAGGTTAATTGAAAAGAAAGATGCTCATTGAGTGCCATGAGTCAGTACTGAGAATACGGTATCTGTTTAGTGCAAAATACCATACCTAAAACTTTTGTTTGATTTCCTCATAACAGAAAAATTATTACAAGCTTTTCTAGCTTCATCAAAGTTACAAATATTCAATCGAGTTTAGTATTTTAAGTATTTTTAAAGCCATGAAATTCTGCTGGCAGAGTAAAGAACGGATAAAGTTAATCTTTATCTAGAATCCGCAAAATTCAAGTTAATCTTGATGTTGAAACTCGTTTCCGGATAAAGAAACAATTTGGTGACCAATCAGTGGGAACTGCTCATCATAACAGCACCATTAACATTATAATGACAAGAGAGCATGTTGTCTTTCTTCCCTTTGACAGAGTACAATTTTACAGCAAAAAATGTTGATAAAGCACTAGCATGCATTATCCATTGCCAACTCTTTGAGATAGATAAATTATACAACGAGTGTCAATAACATAATTTTTTGTAATCTGATAATATTTTGTCACATCAAAAATCATGGTATATTCCGTTGACTTGACATGAAAATACCTCTGACTTGAAAAGTTACATCAAGCTTTTGGTGCAATTTTGAAATTGAGGCCAGAAAATCTCAACTTTGAGATCATGTTCTCTTTTACTTCATTGTATATTTGTTCACATTTAGCAGTACAACTTGTAATTAGATATATTATTCCATTAGACATCGTTAGATTTTGGACTCAACTATATTGTGATCCAGTAGCTGTATTACTTTAAACTAAATCGTAAAAATTTCATACCTTGAACAGAAGAAATATGACATTTTGAAAATAATGCGCTCGGCCCTTTAACAAGTAAAATTAATATGAAAACACGAGTGTAAATTTGAGGTAACATATGGCGACATGAGACGTTTTTCACCAACAAAGAATAACAATGGGAATTGTAAGGGAGAAGGAAACAATTCGGGCAAACATGTATTATTGAGTTTCAAGGAAAGCTATCCGCCGCCCAAAAGATCGCATTTTTATGTTTTCAAGGCATGGTGACAAGCATCACATCTTAGGATTGTGCACAGTTTCAGTTTACCGCATTTATTCTCTGTCTAATAAGCCTTTGACTGTAACCAATATCTGTAACCGTATCAGCAAAAAGATGAACCATATCTAAAATAAAATAAAGAAAATATATCTTGAATTTTTTCTCGATTGTTGTCCTGTTTGAAGATATTTGCATCGTTTCATATTTCAAAGACGCTCCACTTTGTCACCAAAACTCAAAATCGTTTAACATTTTCAAAATATAGATTTCTTTGTTACTTCTTTAAAGAGGAATAGACACAAAAACGATATTTTTCATGTAGCGTAGTTTTGTTCGTTGACTCCAAATCTATTTTGACCTTTTTAATATGAGCTATATTTATTGAGATATTCAAATTTGAAGTGCCAGTTTTTGGCATCAAAATGTCCCAGCAAGAACGCGTCTAAGAGCTCAGCGTGATGTCACGAGTTAAATTTTCAAATCTTTTGTGAGAAAAAGTGTTAAAAACTGTGCAGGGTGTAGAAGGACGGGGGGTACTGTTAGTCATTAGTTAGGCAGTTATGGACCCACTTAAGGTCAATAGTAAAACGCATTTTCTACAATTAGTCAAAAACACTTCTACTCATCGCACAACTACTACTGCCTGAGCCATCTTGTTCCAGGGGTGCAAAATTGACTTTTCCAAAGAGCTTTTTCTCTGAACAAAGAATTCATTTGGTTCAACTTCTAAATACAGTTCACGCAAATCATCTTCTCTTATTGTAGATTTTTTCAAATCTTCAAGGAATGTCTCCCATGTTATTCAGATAAAACATTATAGAACTCTTCTTTTACCTTCCTCTCCATCACTGCAGATTTTCTCCTATGGAGGTACACGGCGCGGCCAGGTTGTAAAATTAAACAGTTTTCTGTCTCAGTTCCTAACATGGTGGATCATGGAGTTGAAATTTTCATGTATTTTTTATTTTGATTCTGAAAATTATTAAGTTAGAAACTTCTCCATATTTTATCACACATCTTGCCGTTGTGCAAACTCCATGTGGAACCTAGGCTAACTACATCAGGCTTTTACTTTCGGTGCAAAAAAGAGTTTGCGAATTTAAGTCACTAAAGAATTTGCGAATTCAAGCTTTCATTTCAGAGTTTTCTTTGTTGACAAGACTTCACTGGATTGTAGTCGACTGCAAATTAAAAAGCGAAGAAATCTCTGCGCCGACAGGTTCTGTGAAGATATACTGTTCTGCGTATTTATCCTATTTGCTTGAACTCAAGGACTTTTATAGTGTCATTGGCAGTGGCGAAGCCAGGCGTAAGGCTGGGGTTCCCTGGGGGAGAACTACAAACATTATTCAAAAACGTTCTCACATTGGCAAATTATTTCTGGGTTGGGTAATAAATTAGTTGTCCTTAGGGATAACATTAATTGAGCAATTGAAGGGCAATTATACTTCTTATATTTGAGTGATCAATAGCAAGATCAATAGCAAGATCAATAGCAAGATCAATAGCAAGACAGGAAGTGAAATTCTCTAGCAACAAATGATAATAATGTAATTAGTATTCA
>JAYJMH010065602.1:0-11708 GCA_036873815.1 Phacellophora camtschatica | reverse complement strand
TTGAGAAGGTTTTAACAAGTTTCTCTGAATTTAGCAAGCATATATATGATTGTAAGAGATAGATTATAGAAATGAGCACGACGAAAAACTAACTGCATCATCCCTAAATAACATGAAAATAGAATAATAGAATAACACTTAGCAAATGTGCACTACTTCTACAGCCCATCTTCGAAACCTGTTAAATACAATGCAACTTTAATCATAACCTCAAAATACGAATTAGAATCAGTGTTGTAACATTATAACGTTAATAAAATCCTTTTAATCAAATAAAAATATTCATAGTTACTAACCACAATATACAATCATGCTGTTGCTGATTTATTCCCGTTGTTTTGCTCAAGTTCTCATCATTAACATAATTATATTTGATTTAATGCATTAAGATTTATTAAGTAATAACATTTTACGGCCTAAGATAGATAAGCTCAACTTCTCTTTATTCGTGTAGAATGTAGTTTTGTATAAAATTTCAAAAACTGATTAAAATGTAAACGTCTTGAAATTTGCAAATGAAAATTATGATGATGATTATTAACTATGAAGTTTTACGTTAATCACTTGAACTTGAAAATGTATTAGTAATTGTTAACTTTAGTGTATGCTTTTGTACGTAACTTTCAATTAATTTTTGAAAGTTGCGGTTGCTTCTGTATTATCAAGAATTTTTGAAGCATATAATTTTTTCATCAAGTCTGAGATGCAAAATGTAAATTTGAAAATTGTGAATCCTACCTGCAAGTAGGGGGCTAAATTTATTCGTTTCAATTATGAACTTCAAAAACCGCTGGTATATTCCGTTTCTTGATCACATTTCTATCTGAAATGTGAGTTGAAAGAAAAACAAAAAAGATGAGAATTTTCCCAGCAAAATTTAAAGTTACATGAACAGTTTAACTTAAAGTCTTAATGAAATTTGCTCTTTTAACAATTACCTAATTGCTATTACGATGTTAGCTGAATAATTGGTTTTTTAAATAAAGAATTAAGGGCGGGAATTGGGTTTGTTTTAAAAAATGCTTATTTTGTCATTTTGGTGACATACTTGCGGGTTTGTTCAAACAAGGGCACGTTTTGCTTGACTTCCGGTTATTCAGAATGGAAAACAGGAAATTAAGAAATTTTCACACAAACTTTAGTATCCTGTCTTTGCGCAGTCGCTATTCAAATTGCATTGCGTACCTAGCGTAACAATTAGTCACAGCCTCGTACTTCGAAACAGTTTAAGGAATTTTTGATAAATTTAGTTAAAATTTTTACCAAACCATTAAAAGTATTTGTTATTCCGAAATTACACAAAATATCAAAAATCCATGATACAATTTGGCTGTTCATGACTTTCAATCTTTTGAGGACATATTGGTTTAATCGTAAAGCAAGAGATGAGGTACGCAAAGCTGTTTTACAAGGGGTGTCAATTTTTCATTTGATATCAACTGCCTCATTTGCACTTTTTATTAACCATACAACTATATTTATTCTTGATTCGCCATTTAATTCTACACAGAATGATGTTTGTCCGAAAACAGTTCTGAAAGCCTTTCCACAAAGTTGTATAGTAACCTCATAATTTCTGAATCTCAGCACTATAATAAAGAATGACAAAAAACTACTGACAAAAAACTTATGACAAAAAAACCAATAGCGAAACTGTCAGGAAAATGTTTTATTAAATCCTACTAAAATGTTCTTTTATTAGCTAATAGCAAATGAAATGCGCAAATTGAAAGAAAAACATTTTTATTTAGCAAAATACTCAACAAATGCTTAGTTTTGTAATAATTCATTTCATAATCACATAAAATCTAATCAAAAAGTCTATTTAGAAGCCAAAACAAACTTCCTGTTTATTTAATAATTATTGAGAATTGCAATAAAATTATTTGCTGTATCTGCACAAATTTGTTGATAAAAACCACCTTCAGCATGATTCTAACAATTTTAGCTTTTTAGCTGGCAAACAGGAAATCAAACAGAAATTTCTAGGACAGAAGAGAGCTTTTGCATTCACCACTAATTTAATAGGAAACACAGCCAAAGAATGCCTGCAAGTGTTACTGGTAATAACCAAGAAAAAAATCTAAATCTTCAAAAACGGAAAATACGAAAGAATTCCATAGTGGATCACAAAAGTCAACGATGAAAGCAGCAATGGCCATACAATGCAACACGGGCATGCCAGCTGCAAGCAAAATGTCTCCCCAATTTCACATTTATTTTCAAATTGGCAACATAACTGTAGCAGTTTTAAACATTTTGTTCAATGGTACACTGATGTACACCTTGAAAAAAACCAATCAGTTGGAAACTATTTCCTGTCGCCTGATTTTCTTCCTGAGTCTGTCGGACTTTTTTATCGGTCTGGTGACGCAGCCGCTCGTTTACGTACTATCATTTCAACAAATTCAAACTTGTACCTTTGAGCTCCTCATCGAATTCATTATTCTTGCAAATTTATATTGTTCCTTTTTTTTATATTTCTGATTGCAGTTGACCGTTACTTGCGCATGAAATACCCATTTAAATATGGGGAAATTGTTACAAAATATCGTGCTGGTTGTTCAGTCGCATTGTGTGGACTCAGCTCAATTTTGATAGCTACTGGTTCTATAATAGCAAGCAAAGAGAATGAAATATTTTTATTCTCCATTTTACTATCAGCTGTATTAGCTCTTCCGGGAATAACCATCTTCGTATTGTATTTCAGAGCTTACAGAGCGATTCGGCGGGTACAATTTCATCGGCCAAATTCTCGAACTTTGTCAGTACAAAGAGATCATTATTTTCCGCACAAGAAATTCATGAAAGCAACAAGAGCAATTCTGATTTGCTTTTTAGTTACTTGGGCTCCAATGATTATAATAAAAGCTATTTGGATCGAAAACGGGTTTATTACGAAAGAGAGCAATCCAACAATTGATCTGCTGGTTTGGTGCTTTAGCCTCATTACATTGTTAAATTCAGCCTGCAGTGCAATTATTTTCATATCTTATAATACTCCAATTAAAGGTTTTCTGAAAGAGATGCTGCATTTGTGAAGAAATAATCCAGTTGACACAGGCCAAAAACAAAAAAGCTAATGCCCAATACAGAAAAAATTTAACTCCAATATATTTCAAGCTTTAATTGAACAACATCAAGAAAGTAACTTTGTTATTCAATTGGCGGTGCATGTTTAAACGTAGCAACTTAAAATACAATGTCATTATTGTTGATAAATAACTCCCTTGGGGAAGACAAAGACAATAAATATGGAGCGAGATTACTAATCACACTGCAATGTTTTGCTTACAAATTATTATTTGAAAAATTCTTCACAATAAATTTTTTTCCTACATGCTCTTTGTTTACAAGCTCTTTGTTTACAAGCTCATTGTTTACAGGCACTTTGTTACAGAGTTCTTTGTTTAAAATCTCGTTGTTTACAAGCACTGAGTTACAATATCTTTGATTATAAATCATTTCTTAAAATCTCTCTATTTTCAATCTCTTTGTTTACAAGGGATTTGTTTACAAGAGATTTATTTGCAAGGCATTTTTAGCAAACTATTTGTTTGTGAGAACTTTATTTACATGTTTTTCGCTTGCAAGTTCTTTGTTCATAATATCTTTGTTGACAAGCTCTTTTTTCAATATCGTGTTTGCAAACTCATTGTTTGGAAACTTTTTATGTACAATCTCTATGTTTACAAGCACTCTTTTCACAATCAATTTTTTTACAAGCTCCTTGTTCCTAATACTATTATTTCAAATATATTATCTTAAACATATTATTTCAAAACAATTGACACCAAACATCATCAAACACATGATGAAGCACTAACTTTCAACATTGCTGTGGAAATTGTCATGATTTGGTATTTATTTTAGCACATATCTCGAGAAGCGTGGCTACCCTAAGGAATCAAGATATACGGCATATTACGACAGAACATGCAGTTGACATTGTTATAATAAACGAGGAATTGATTTTGTACGCTGCTTTGAGTCTTTGGAGTCAGGATGAACAATTTTAAAATTTACGTTTCGCATCTAAGACTTGATCAAGAGAATTGCACGGCCACAAAATGCTCGATAATACAGAGCAACTGCTGCATGCAAAATTGAATTTAAAGTTATACAAATTTATATGCAAAAAATAAATAGAATCATGGGCCTATCAGCACGTTTTCAAGATAAACGGATGAACATAAACGTTCATAGTTAATAACCATCATCATAATTTTTAATGATATAATTAAAAATATTTAGTATTGATATATTATGTAATTTAAATACAAAACTGCAATCTACATGACACAATGAAAGTAGAGATTATCTAGTTTGGGCTGTAAAAGATAATACTTACTAAATTTTGATGCATTAAATCAAAATCATATGTATGTTAATTATATTAAATTAAGTAAAAAAACTAGAAAAAATTTTAGTTATTATAAAGGTATATATTTGAACACATATGATTTTAGTAAAGTTGCGATCTTATAACACTGAATTTTATAATAGTATTTAGAGTTGAGAAGGTTTTAACAAGTTTCTCTGAATTTAGCAAGCATATATATGATTGTAAGAGATAGATTATAGAAATGAGCCGTTGTTAAGTTTTATACCCATTTAAATATGGCGAAAACGTGACAAAATTTCGTGCCAGTTGTTCAGTCACGTTGTGCGGACTCAGCTCAATTATTATAGCAACTGGCTCCATAATGGCAAGCATGGAGAATATAATATTTCTTTTTGCCATTGCACTAGGAGCTGTAATAGCTCCCCTGGGAATAAGCATCTTCGTATTGTATTTCAAAGCTTACAGAGCAATTCAGAGGGTACAGTTTCCTCGGCCAAATTTCCGAACTTTGTCAATACAACGAGAAAATTATTTTCCGCAGAGGAAATTCATGAAAGCAACAAGAGCAATTCTGATTTGCCTTTTAGTTTTATGGACTCCAATTAGTATAATCAAATCTTTTTGGATCCAAAACCGGTTTGTTACGAAAGACAGCAATCCATTGATTGAACTGCTTGTTTGGTATTTCAGCCTCATTACATTGTTAAATTCAGCATGCAGTGCCATTATTTTTATATCTTATAATTCTCCAATTAAACATTTTCTGAAAGTTATTCTACATTTTAGAAGAAATGGTCCAATTGACAATAAAGATTGGGCTAACACAGACAAAATGTTAATACTCAATATCTAGACAAAGCAAACAGTCTAAAGCTAAATAGAAGAAAACCGACTGCTGCCTATTTCAACATGCAAGGAACACCTTAGAACGTGAGAATTTAGGTCAAGTAGTGAAATTAAAGTTTTTATCAAAAATAAGAACCGAGATTAAGAAGACAAGCTATGGTTACAAGCTCTTTGTTTACAAAATGATTGTTTACAAGCTACTTTTTCAGGATCTTTGTTTACATGCTATTTGTTACATGTTTTTTGTCAACAAATTCTTTCTTTACAGGCTCTTTGTTTAGAAACCGTTAATATCACCTGATCTTAAACGAATCCATGAAACATAATTTTTAAAACCAATTGACACCAAACATACACATATCACACGACGAAAAACTAACTGCATCATCCCTAAATTACATGAAAATAGAATAATATAATTCTTCAATCAAACATTTTCTGAAAGATATTCTACACTTAAGAAGAAATGGTCGAATTGACAATAAAGATTGAGCTAAAAATGACAATTACAAAAAAATGACAAAAATGACAAATACAAATAAAAAATAAAAAAAGGAAATCATCAAGACAAGTTCTTTGGTAACAAACCCTTTGCTGACAATCTCTTTGCTTATGAGCATTTTGTTAGCAAGTTCTACCTTCACAATGTATTTGTTTACAAGCTCTTTATTCATAATTGTTTTTTACAACCTATTTTTTTTATAATCTCATTAATTGAAAACTTTTTGTTCACCATTCTTTCTTTACAATTTCCTTTTTACAATCTCTCTGTTTGCAAGTCAATTCCAAATACAACTTATTTCAAAATAATTGACATCAAACATCATCAAACAAACGATGAAGAACTAACTTTGAATATTGTTGTGGAAATTGTCATGTTCTTTTTTGTTTCCTCTTAACTCATATCTCGAAAAGCATGGTGACTCTAGGGAATCAGGGTGTTCGCAAATGCAGTTGAGAGGCTCATCATACACGAAGAATTGATTTAGTACGTTGCTTTGAGTACTTGGAGTCAGGATACTTATGATTTTATTTATAGTTGAGTAGCGTTTAAGGTGTTCATCGGAATATAGCAATCATAGAAATAAATTTAAGAGATAGATCATAGAAGGGCACAGTTGTTAGGTGTAATTCTCAAACACCTATGTGAATTAGGGACTATGTAGTTAGATCAACCGGGTATCCCAAAAAAGGCTAGGGATTTGATTGGGTCAAATGATGAAAATAAATATTTCATGTTACAAGGCAACAATGTCGAAAAACCCCAAATCATATACTATCCATTAAGCCTTTTTGCAAAAACTCTTGTTTGAGGGTGACATACAATTTCAACTTTGAAATTTAATATCTCAAGTTACAAGGAACCAAACATGTCAAACAAGGTATTTTGGGTAAAATCAACAATAGTTTAATAACAGCAAAATCATTTCGTAGCATTTTATGAAATCTTTTCATTGTTAGACTCAATCAAATCCATAGCATTTTTTGGGGGACACCGGGTAAAATTTAACTTAAAATCTTGGAAATGTCGATGGAAATTTAATGTCGAAGTAAATCTTATTGTTTCAGTATCTGAATAGAAGATTTTTGAAAAAAAGATTTAAATCATAGTGAATAATGAAAATAAAAAAACATTAGTTTGGAAATGGCAAAAGCACTTATTGTGAAACTCTCAAGAGAATCTAATTGTGAAACTTTCCTTCTAGAGACTTGATAAAGCTGCTTTTATATTTACTGAAAGCAGATGAAAAGGGCGCTTTCATATAACAACTATTTGAATTCAACATTTACTGTTTAATATCGAGATCAATCTTTCACAGAAAAACTAATCGAAAAGTCGTTTTAGAAACAAAGCAAAGTTCCTGTGTATTACATCATAATTAAGCATTGCGATAAAATTATTTGCTGTGTGTTCCAAACATTTGTTTTTAGAATGTGCTCGAATTTATTGATAAAGAATGCCGCAGCATCATTCGTGATATTTCCTCTTTCAGATGAGCTGGCAAAGAGAAAATCAAGGAAAATGTTGTAGAACTCTAGAAAACTTTCATTTATTGGTGATAAAATATTAAGCACCATAACCAAAGAAGGCCTTAAATTTATTAATGTAACAAGGAAGAAAAAATCGAAATCTTTTTCAACTGAAAACACAAAACAGCAAAGTTCGTAGCAAAATTTGCAACGAGGTTATAGCAATGGCGGTGCAATGCAACACGTTAATGCCAAGTTCAAGAAACATGTCTTCCCTGTTTCAAATCTCTTTTCAAACTGGCAACATAACAATAGCAGTTTTAAACATCCTCTCCAATGGTACACTGATGTACTCCTTGAAGAAAACCAATCAGTTGGAAAATATTTCCTGTCGCCTGGTTTTCTGCCTGAGTCTGTCGGACTTTTTTATTGGTTTGGTGACGCAGCCGCTCATTTCCATACAATTTTTTCAACAGGATACATGTGCCCTGCAGCTCATTAGCCAATTCATTTCATATGTAAATATAAATTGTTCCTTTCTTTTGATATTCCTGATTGCAGTTGACCGTTACTTGCACATGAAATACCCATTTAAATATGGAGAAATCGTGACAAAAGTCCGTGCATGTTGTTCAGTCTCATTGTGCGTGCTCAGCTCAATTATTGTAGCTACTGGTTCCATAATAGCAAGCAAGGAGAATGAAACATTTTTGTTCGTCATTGCAGCAGGAACTGTGTCTGCCTCTCTAGGAATAAGCCTCCTTGCATTGTATTTCAAAGCTTACAGAGCGGTTCAACGCGTGCAATTTAATAGGCCCAATCCTCGAACTTTATCGACACAAAGAGAAAATAATTTTCCGCGGAGGAAATTTATGAAAGCAACCAGAGGAATTCTGATTTGCCTTTTTGTTCTTTGGACGCCAGGGCTTTTAATTCATTTTTCTTTCATTTATGATCAAAGTCTTATGAAAAAACCAAATCTCACTCTTGGAATGATTACTGGGTATTTTACCTTGAACACATTGTTAAATTCAACATTAAGTGCAATTATTTTCATATCTTATAATACTCTAATTAAAGGTTTTCTGAAAGATAGGCTGCATTTCCGAAGAAATAATCCAATTGACACAGGCCAAAAACATACAAGCTAAAGCCAAATACAGAAAGAAAAAAATCTAAGTACAGTTTGTTTCAAGCTTTAACTGAACTATACCAAGAAAATAACTTTGTTATTCAAATGGGGGAACACGTTTTAAGCGTACCAACTTAAAATACATTGGCGCTGATGTTGACAAATAACTCTCTTGGGGAAGACAAAGACAGCAAATATAGAGCGGGATTACTAATCACACTGCAATGTTTTGTTTACAAGCTATTCGTTGAAAAACTCTTCGTAATGAAGATTTTGCCTACATGCTGTTTGTTTACAACTTCGTTGTTTGCAAGCACTTTGTTAACAACATCTTTTATTATAAAATAATTTCTTAAAATCTCTTTGTAAACTCATTTGTGAACTAAATGTTTGGGTGCTTTTTATTGACAATCTCTTTGTTTACAAAGGATTTGTTTGCGAAAACTTTGTTTACATGTTTTGCGATTGCAAGTTCTTTGTTCACAATATCTTTATTTGCCAACTCATTGTTCGGAAAATTTCTACGTACAATCATTCTGTTTACAGGCTCTTTTCACAATCTATTTGTTAACAAGCTCTTTGTTTCTAATACTATTGTTTCAAAAATGTTATTTTAAGCATATTTCAAAACAATTGACACAAAACATCATGAAACACAGGGCGAAGAACTAGCTTTCATTACTGCAGTGTAAATTGTCATGTTTTGGTTTTTCTTTTAACTATAATCTCGAACAGCGTGGTGACTCTAAGCAATTAGGACATACGGCTTATTACGACAGAACATGCAGTTGAGGATCTTTTAATATGCAACGAAATTTTTGGTACGCTGTTTTGCTTCTTGGGAGGTAAAATGAGCAATATCCAAGTTTACTTTTCGCATCTCAGACTTGTTCAAGAGAATTTGCAAATTCGAATGTTAAATAAAAAATAGAATCAGGGCCTATCAGTACGTTTTAAAGTTCAAGAGATGAATAGAAACGTGCATAGTTAATAATCAGCATCATAATTCTTTTTGCTAGAATTAAAAACATTTTCAAATTGATTAATTTGTGTATTTTAAATACAAAACTGCATTCTACATGACCCAATGAATGTAGAGCTTATCTAGTTTTGGCTGTAACTAATAATACCTACTAAGTCTTATTGCATTAAATCATAATCATATTTATGTTAATTATATTAAATTTAGTAAAAAAGTAAGAAAATATAACAATAGTAAAATCATGTAACATTGTTAGTCATTATGAAGATATTTAAAAACATATGTGTTAAGTAACGCTTTAATCTTTTAACAATGATTTTAATTTGTATTTAGAGTTTAGAAGCTTTTAAGAAATTTCCTTGAATTTAGAAAACATATGTATAATTCTAAGAAATCGGTCATAGAAATTCGCCGTTAATATGTGTTATTCTCCACAACGTATGTGATTTAGTGATTATGCAGTTTTAACTTCAAATCTTAATGAAATTTGGAAATTTATTTTCTAAGTAAATCTTACTTTGTTAGTAGCTGAATAGAAGATTTTGTAAATTGAGAATTTTAAATCTTATGAGAAATGAAGATAAACAAGCTCTTTTTTAACTTTATGGCACTTTGCACTCTAATGACGGTGGTAAGGGGAGGAGGTCAGTATCAAGAATCATGGGAATAAAAATATTGAATTTCACGTTTCACGGACAGTCTTTGGCTAGCGTTTTCACGTTTCACTGTTCAAAATTAGAGGCAATACGTATCACGGAAAACTATTTACCATCCTATGTAATGGGGAAAAAATATTAATAATAAATTTGTCAAGGAAAAATCTCATTAGAATTTAATTAAATTTCCTTTTATTTACTAAAAGCAGATGCAATGCGCAATTTGGAAGAAAAACGTTTTTATTCAGCAAAATACCCAATAAACTATTTAGTTTCATTATTATTTAACCACATAAAATTTAGACAAAAAGTCTTTTTAGAACCAAAAACAAACTTCCTGTTTATTTTACAATTATCGAGCTTCGCAATAAAATGATTTGCTATGCCTTCCAAACCTTAAGGTTTCAAAATGTGCACAAATTTGGTGATAAGGACTGCCTGCAGCATCATTCGTGACATTCCCACTTTCACATGAGCTGGCAAAGAGAAAATCAAACAAAACTTTGTAGGAATTAAGAAGCATTTTATTTATTAGCGATTGAATATTAAGTGGCATAACCAAAGAATGCTTGAATGGGTTGATGGCAACAAAGATGACAAAATCCAGATCTATGTCAACTGAAAAAACGAATCAGCAAAGATTCGTTTAGCACTATTAAACATCTTGAAGAAAACCAATCAGTTGGAACATATATCCTGTCGCCTGATTTTCTGCCTGAGTCTGTCGGAATTTTGTATCGGTCTGGTGACGCAGCCGCTCATTTTCATAGAACTTTTTTAACAGGATACATGTTCCCAGCAGCTAGTTAGCCAGTTCATTTTACTTGCAAATTTGTATTGTTCCTTACTTTTGGTATTCTTGATTACTGTTGACCGCTACTTGCACATGAAATACCCTTTTAAATATTGGGAAATCGTGACAAACTTCCGTGCATGTTGTTCAGCCTTTATTTTGTGGACTCAGCTCAATTATTATAGCTACTGGTTCCACAATAGCAAGCAAAAAGAATGAAACATTTTTGTTCACAATTACATTAATAGTTTTGTTAGCTCCTCTGGCAATAACCATACCCGCATTGTATATAAAGGCTTACAGAGCGGTTCAGCGAGTGCAATTTCATCGGCCAAATTCTCGTACCTTATCAACACAAAGAGGAAATTATATTCCGCAGAGGAAATTAATGAAAGCTACTAGAGTAATTCTGACTTGTATTTTTGTTATTTGGACGCCATCGTTTTTAATTCATTTTTCTTTCACTTATGATCAACATAATATGAAAAAAACAACTCTCACTCTTGGGATGATTGTTTGGTATTTCAGCTTGAATACATTGTTCAATTCAACATTCAGTGCAATTATTTTCACATCTTATAATACTGAAAGAAATTCTGCATTTGCGAAGAGATAATTCAGTTGACACAGGCCAAAAACAAACACGCTAAAGCCAAATACAGAAGAAAAACTAACTGCAGTTTATTTCAAGCTTTAACTAAACCACATCAAGAAAATAAACTTGTTATTCAAATGGTGCACACAGTTAAACGAACCAACTTAAAATACCTTGGCATTAATGTTGACAAAAAACTCTCTTGGGGAAGACAAAGACAACAAACATGGAGCGAGAATACTATCACATTGCAATGTTTTGTTTACAAGCTATTTGCGGAAAAACCTCGTTGTGTACAAACACTTAGTTAATTTGTCTACAACCTCGTTGTGTACAAACACTTAGTTAACAATATTTTTCATTTCAAAATCTATTCTTAAGATCTCTT
>JAYJMH010065591.1:0-11708 GCA_036873815.1 Phacellophora camtschatica | reverse complement strand
TCTTTTTATATAAGAACATACTTGATATGGGGCCATCCATAAATTACGTACGCACTAATTTGGCAATTTTTTTACCCTCCCCCCTCTGTACGCAAAAGAACAATAGAAACATCTGACAATAACAATAGATATTCGTTTTTGGTAGACCCCCTCTTCTCCCCCCCTTTTGCGTACGTACTTTATGGATGGCCCCTACGAGCATTGAGGCTCCCCCCTTTGCGTACGTACTTTATGGATGGCCCCTATGAGCATTGAGGCTCCCCCCTTTGCGTACGTACTTTATGGATGGCCCCTATGAGAATTGAGGCTCGAATTGTCAAAAAAAAATAAAAAACAAAGTAAGAACATGCTCATCCTCAGATTCGAGAATTCCAAAACATTCAATAGCAATTAGTATTTGCATATGTTTACATAACGAGCATAAGATAATTTAAACTAACAGTTCACACTACAATCAGAAAATACATTTAACAAAAATTATATATTACGCAACAATGAACATACGGCTAAATTTTCATTGGATTATTTTACAAACAAATGTTTCATAGAACTAATTTTATGGAACTTATTTGCCCATGCCAACAGTTTGTACGGAGTCAATTTGCCTATACCAATAGCAAACTGTTAATTAGCTGGTTATATTTGTATGTAGTTAAGCTAGACTATATATTCAACATTAAAGTGCATATGACTCGAAAATTTTTATTGTTTAGCACGAAAGAATGTCTAATGAGAAGTCACAGCCTTTTTTCGGTTATTCAATATCTTTTTATAGTTTTCGAAAAATGAAGGTTTAAAGATGACGTTTCAGTGGTAAAAAGTGAGGGGGAAACGCCAAAAGAATTTCACTTTTTGTTACGTAATTATGTTGTGTTGTGAAAATGAGAAAGTATAAAAGTACTGATTACTCAAAAACTATTGAAGTAAGTCAATATTTACATAAACATTTACATAAATATACATAAACAACAACTGAACGGCAATCAACATTTCCTTACATGGAATTTCGGCGCCATGACAACATGTTAGTACTTGCCATGTTTCAACAACTTTGCTTCCTTAAATTTCGAGTAATCATTCAGGGGCGTCCCCATAGGGGGGGTACGGGGGCGTTGTACCCCCCAATACGAAATGTTTGTCGGCAAATTAAGATATATCCCAAACTAAGAAGAAAAATTTCTGTCGGAAATTATTTGTATAAATGTCGTCATTGGACCACTAATTTTTCAAACTTAATAGCAAAAAATCCATGATTCTTTTACGGAGAAGATCATGACTTGCAATTTGTCGACAAGCATTCTTCTTAGAAAATATGACACGACTGCCCATATAGCATTCTACATTTAAAATTTTTTTCCAGGGAAATACTTGTGCTCGTCACTTTTGTTCGTTACTTGTGAACTAGAAATAACTACGCCAACCTTAAGTAGTTTAAAAATTTTGCAAAACAACTCATCGTCAGTAACTTATTATATGTAATGTAGAAACCAAACAGTCAATCTAGTTGCCAAAAATTATAATTTTGCTGAAAAACAAATGGCTCGATAGCCATTCCAGCAATTTTAAAATTTTGCTAAACCTTAATTTCAGATGTTTGACCTACCTTGAAGTGAAGGTCAATCATCGATATAAAACAAATATTGGAGTCGTTCTAAGCCAATCTAAAGGGCGTGGTCACAAAAAATTTCCTGGGGAGTATCTTCCGGACCCCCTAACATACGTCATAAGCTGCAAAAATACTACATGTCCGACTGGCATTGTGTTAGGGCAGGTTGAAGATTTGGTCACTTGGAACTGCGATTTGTTTCTAATAACCACTCCCTTTTTGTCGGCAAATTTTGAAATTGTACCCCCCCCCCAAAAAAAATAATTTTTAGTTTTGCCCTTTTACACGTTTTGATCACAGGCCTTTCAAATAAAAAGCGAGTCATATTCACGTTAAAATAAAGTAAACAAAAAAAACGGTGGGATTTAAAAGGAACTGGGGCAGAGTTATCTAACCGAATTCAATCAAATTAAAGCACTATATCACTCCAAATTGCGGACGTGGAGCCGGGATATACAATATTTGCTAAGAGTCAATCAGAAGCCGATGGCAGGGCACTTTCATTGCACTCTCCCTTGCAACATTTAGAGATTTATGTGTCAAGGAACTCAAACTTGTGCAGGGCAAAGGCAATGGGAGTAGGGCTGGGGGAATGCCCCATATTTTCACAAATTTGAATTAGTATCCCGGACTCGTGTTTCTCTAACGTACTGAAAATCTGCTCTACACCCATTTTGAAAGAGTTCTGTTCTTGGGTAAAGGAAAATAAATGAACAATTTTTTCTCTAACAAAACTCTATTTGACTCCTACTTTCGTCAATTGCGACTCGGCAAACTTATGTTAACAAACATTTTTTAGATGAAACAGTGAGTAAAAACAAATCAATACTACGCTTAGGATCTATGCCTGGCTCTTTCTCAAGTAGAGACGAAACCCAAGTACAATATTATTGCAAAAATTAAAAATTTTAATTAAGTCCAAGGTGGTAAAGATGGGTTTTTAAGAGTTTTTTATTTTAATTTAAAGTGAAAAGGCAAGCCCAAGTACCCAAGTTTGAGTATGGACATGTCAAGTGTAGAATGATCGGTAAGACTCGGGGTAAGACTCGTGGCCGCATGTCCTGAGAAGTGGCCGCGGCTTTCAGCTCACGGCCGTACGTCTTGGATATGCGGCCGCATGTTGGAGATACGCGACCCCACCTTTCAAAACTTAACCTCAAAGCCTGTTAAACGCCCGGCCGCGGAATTTATCATTTCAACTTTCGCTCTTGTCCGTTTATTAACTAAATTCATACCCGGGCGGCTTTGAAGAAACTGGCCAATTATATCCGCTGTTGTTGGCAATCGAGTTACCAAAGTTTGAAACATACAGTATATGCACAATAGGGAGATCAAATGAATTTTTGTAGAAACAAATAAATTACATTTTTTTAATTATACAATTGGCACCGAGATTTCAAGACTTTTTTTTCCCTTTTCGAACACTGTTCTAATAAATCATGGGCAACTCACAGAAATTATTAATTTGGTGTACTCTTTCTCTTCAAAACTTCGCAATTGAAGGATCAACAAGAAACAATAAGTTTTGAAAGTGAAATTAAAAGCTTACTTAGAAACAATTTTTGTGAATTATCTATTAATGCATTGCAAAATGTTCAAAACTATTATCCCCAAAATATCGAAACTTATACTAAACACCATAGACTTGCTACGCAAGTCGTAGTTTGGCTAAAGATATTTGGATGAGCGCCAACTACGACTTGCTCTTGTGCTCTTTCAAAACGTGACTATTTCTTGTAAACTCACTATGAATCTTTCTGTACCGTGGAATATACTAGCTTAACCAAGAAAGCCTGATTCTGTGTTCTGGAAATTGCAAACAATCTTATAGTCGTTTTTTTTTCAACAGCACATTGTCATCACCAGGTTGGTTCAATTGACTATGGTTCAACTCAACGTCCGTCTGACAAAATGTTCCCGAAAGACGTTAAAGGCTCTCTTTTCGATGTGAATTTGGACGAGGCAGATGATTACATAAACGAAGGACTTTCTGAAGATGATCATAGTGAGGACTGTGAAGTTGAAAACTAAACTCTTCGTTCCATAAAGATTGTTCAGTTTTATTTGGCTTCGAAACAGAAATTAAATGTAATTTGAAAGTTCTGAGTTTGATTAAACAGTTTCGCATTGCATAAAAAGTATAGAATAGAATACGGGATTTTTTGTTACGGTAAGAATTTTCCTAATTAGAACCAAGTTATAATTAGAACCAAGTTATAATTCTAACAACTTGAAATGAAAGTTTTATGTTCACGAAAGCGAGATATAGTCATGAAATAGAGGCCCAAAGGTGCTAAATCTCACTGTATAACATCAATTTTCTTAATCAGCTGTGCAAAATTACCAGGAAACAATCATTCTAACAGGTTTTAATGAAATTGCTACTTTTCATGAAAACGAGGCAAAATCACGGAAAAGAGGCTCTAGAGTATAAACTGTCGCATTATAACAAATATTTATAACCGTTTTGATGAAAGTGTAATTTTCCACTGAAACGAGGCATTTCGTGGGATCGAGTATAACAACGATTTTCGTAATCAGTCCATACAAATTGACCGAAAAAAGTTGGTCTCGTAAATTCCCTCGATGGTCGACGATTCCCTCGAAGCGTTAGTTTGCAAATTCTTCATTGACTAGCCTCTTTCTCGAATATTTATTCAATTAGCCAATTTAATATCGTTATTTGCCTGGATTTTCCTTTCTCGTCTGCTGATTGGTGTTAAAAAAAGTTGTAACAGCACCCCAGAAATTTACTTCAAAAGATATCAGGCCCTTGTTGAGCGTGTGGGCTTTTTCTCCGCATCTCCTCTGCAAAGGGGAAACTATGGATCTGATGTATTAGGCTACTAAACCCCCAATTATTATAGAACTTGGCACAAATAATAACTACGGTACAATAATTTTATACTTATTGAACTCCATGACGTCATAAAATTAAATTATATATTAGATAACGTCAGCAATAAGAAGAGGGTTTAAGTTTCACAATTGCTATCTCAATTGATGTAATTCTCATACCATATGGCTTCTAGCAAATCTTTTGTAAACATGTTTAAAACGGCAAAACGAATGTATCAGACTAGATTAAGCTCCAAAGCAATGTTAAATCGTGAAGAAATTCAATGTTTTAATTTCCTCTAAAACATGGAATGCCCCTATGTCTTTATTTCAAAGAGAATTTTGCCAAATCTTGTGTAAACATGTTTGTACCCACTTTGGGTTGAAGTTAGAAGCTTTGTTTTACCTAATGAATCCTTAAGATTCTTGTGTCTACGGAAAACCATGAGTGGTTGCACAGCAAAGATGTTCTTTTTTTCTAAGTCCCTGTTGAGTAAGTTGAAATTATTGTAGATGATTTCATTTCATTTCATTTTATACCATTAATCCATAGTAGTTCATTAGGTTTACACTGTTTTTCATTGGAGCCATGCTAGGCAATTTCAGATCTGTCGACTTGTTTCTTAAGTTTCTCAAACTTGTCTCCGAACGTTTCTTGAAAAGCACCTTCAAATAATTGTGCACAAAATTATTTAGGGATTTGAGCATCATTGTTGATGATTTAATCAAGTTTCTATCACTTGGCCATCCTATTTTAAGAAATAAGGGTGCTGACGGACAGTCGTAAGAGCTATTCGTTACAATTCTGGCAGCTCTTTTTTGCAAGTTCTGAAGTTGATTTTAATAACCTTGTCCGCAGCATCCCCAAACAAAACAAAAGTATCTGAAATGCGGTTCAACTATACCTTTATACATCTTATCTCTGAATTTTTGGTATACTTTAGCAAACCGACTACGGGGAAAATTTTATTTGAAATTGATTTTATTTGACTTTTCCAATTTAATTTGTCATCGATTAGTAAACCCAAGTACTTACATTCTTCAATGGATTCAATATCGTTTCCATTAATTTCAAAAATTGTTGCCTGCTCTATTGGTCAGGTCTTTTATTTTCTTTAGTTTTTTTCGCGAGCCAATAATCATAGCTTGTGTTTTTATAGCATTCAATTATAATTTTTTACCTTTAAGCCAATGATAGAGGCGACCGTGTACTTCAATTAAAATGTTTTAATTGATTCGAAGGAGCAAGAGAAATACGATATGCTGGTATCATCAGCGAATATAGTAGCATGAGCACTATTTAGACACAGTGGAAGATCGTTTATAAAAGTCAAAAACAATAAAGGTCCAAGACAAGATCCCTGTGGTACACTACATGTTACTTTTTAAACATCTTGCAGAATTGTATTCTCTTATTTGGTTATTAATTTTGCAGAATTGTATTCTCTTACTTGGGTAAATAAGATTTAAACCACTTAAGTTCACCAGACGTTACCCCTTAGTCTTGCAGCTTACTCAAAAGAATCTGATGATTGACAGTGTAAAATACTTTTTAAGATCTAGAAAAATAAAGCCGGTGTATTCGCCTTTGTCAATTCATTGGTGTTTCTTAGTAGGCATGTAACTGTCGAATGTAAGGATCGAAAACCTGACTAATGGAGGTACAGAGATTTATCGTTTCCAAAATGTTTATGAAGTTGAGAATAAACTAGTTTTTCAAAGAGCCTTGGCACAACTGCAAATACCGAAATAAAACGATAGTTTGACCGGTCACTAAAGGAACCGCCTTTGTAAATTGGTGCTACTCTTCCTACTTTCCAACTGTCTGGAAAACACCCAGAAGAGAGAGGCTGGTTGAATATAATACTCAAAGAATTAGAAATAATGGATATTTCTGTTTTGAGGAAATAACCTAAAATATAGACACTCGCAAAACCGAACGAATTAGCTATTTTACACATAGCATTTCCAAATTCATTCACATTTGTTATTACCATCCACTATGAGTGAAGAAATGTTTGTATTTTTGTCTCTTACTTTATTGTTAAACGGATGATATGTGAGCTCTTTGCCTTTTTGAGGGAAGAACTGGGCCTTCTTATGTGAGGGTGCTGACTTTCTTAATCGCTGTATTGATGACATGATCAGGGTATTAATTTTATATGAAATTGGAAATCATTGTTATCAGAGCATATTTGGCGATGTCGGCGTGGTTTAGAATACAAAATTGAGTCTTTGCATTTTTTGGGGTGGATGATTGCTGGTCGAGAAAGCAATGGGTACTTGTGGGTTGGTAATAGATTGATGTCAAAATTTCATCCCCGTTAATGGTGAGAAGAATGTCAAGAAAGGTAGGTTGAAAGGGCAGCACGAGGGAAATAATTCAATGCTGATTGCAAATATTAGAAAAATATAGCAATTATCATGATTTTGAGTGGGCATGGAGGCAGCTGCACTGCCCCCGCTGACCTGGTGTACCTGGTGCCCCCGGATAGGCTCTCTGCAATGACGGTGTGTGTCAATTTTGAACCATTACGAAAATTATTTGCTTCCTGGATAAAATTTTTAAGGTCTCGTAGTGGTATATCTCAAACTATGTCATCCACAAATCTTTTGATAAGGGAAAGAAAAGCACCGTTGTATATAATACAGCACAATTGTAGCTACGATTTTCCTGATGACCAACAAAAATACCAGAATATAGCTTGGATCGAGTTCATTTCCCATGGTTACACCAAAAGTCTGCAAAAAGAAGTTGTTGCTGAATGTAAAAATACTTGTGCTTGTTGAAAGGACCAGTTCAGCAAGATGAAGAATAGTAGTGGTGGTTTCTGTCGGCACTTTGGTTTATGACGAATTTTGGAGCTTGAACGTCCGTGGTGAAGAGATATTTACTTAGTCCTGTGAATCTGAAACCTTTAAAAATATCTAAAGCATGAACAAATTCCTTTATTCATGTAGAGAGTTTCTGTACCATGGGCATGAACATCGAATGAAGATAATGCAATTTGTGATGTTAGGCAAGAGACAATGTGTTGCAGAAACAATTGGACGTCCTAGATTGTGTTGTATGATGATCCGGATGTAGACCTAAAATGATGGCATTTAATTTTTTCCCGTTAATAACATCTAAAAACCTATTAAACAATGCAAAATCAATTAAATTAATTGCTTCTTAACCATTTCTATTGGCATAAATGAATTACTTCGAATATAGTTCAAATACAAAAGTTTGAAAGATGGACTTCAAATAATGTCATGCTTCGCTTGGATTTTCTAGTAAGTGGATTATTAAACAGTTCGAATGTTCGGACAATTTCACTATGATTTTTACCAGTGTTTGACGTACTTATTCTAAAATAATTTTTCTAATTTAGTTTATTGAATTCTTAATTTGTTAATTTATATTCTAAAGCAAGTTATTTTATTATTTCTGTTAAAAGTCAAATCCTACTTTAGTCCTTTTTCATTTCCAAAATTACTTTCAGACCGAGAAAAAACACCCAACTACACTGAAGCCCGTGTTACGACGTGGGTGTGAAGAGCATTTTCGGTAACAAATTCTCCCAAATCAGTGGCAGGCACATCCCAACAATGCTACGTATTATGTCTGCATCCACCCAACCAACAATCCAACCCCTGCGACTGAAAGACATCGGAAGGCAGCAAGAATTCCCTTGAAAGTTATTATTGCTAGTTTAGTTCTAATTCATTTGAAATGACAGACAATTAGATTCCAACAAGCAAAGAATATTCCAAGGAGGAAACGTAACAACACCATAAACAAATTTACTTCAATGTGAAAAATATGAAAATGTATGTATGAAAAGAAAAAATGGGGAAAAGATTCACCTTGATAAACGTTATAATTTTTTCCGTGAGGGACCGACTTCTTGCAAAATAAATATTTTTCTTCGTGAAATAATGGAAAACGTAGCAAAATACTTATTTATAATTAAAGTTATGAGTGAATGTAACTGGAACGGACATAATTTTGTTTTGGGCTGCCATAAATATTTGCCGTTCAGGGGTGTAGTCGTAAAAAATCAAAAAGGGAAGTTTGAAAAACAAAACAAGGAGGAGAACGAATATTTACTCGGGAGTGATATTCGAAGGACCACGCTTTTTAAAACGACGCCAAAAATGTTATCATTATATTCCCTCTTTTTTATTGACTAACTGGATGTGGGAGAAGTTCCCAAGACAAATGTTTGATATTTTATTTCAGTGGAAAAATATTCCTTTTCCAGTTTTGAAATATAAATCCTCAAAATTCAAAAGATATCGTTTTCCCTGCTCAAGGGTAGTCAATAGATATCGCTTTCCTTGCGAAAGATTTTGTATTCTATGTGCAATAGACCTAGAACAATTTGGGTGGGCTTTATTGTGGTTTGGGTGAGTTCTCATGCTGGTGTGGTTGGTCATTATGCTTGTGTGGTGCAGTATTACGATGTATCCTGTATAGCGTATCCAACACATCAATCATATAATAACATACCACATCAGCATAATTACCCGCCCCTACCAGCATAATAACCCCTACCAGCATGTGGCGTATCCACCAGAGTAATGTGTATAGGTTCGACAGCGTGATTACAAAACAACCAGCTCATGGGACAAAGCTGAAATGTCTCTGTTTATCACTCGATGTCTTACATAATTGCAACTTTAAGCAAAATCTTTACAGGGTTTCACTAATGCTGTTTCTTCTTTGTCAAGATCAGGCCAGCTTTGTCAATTTCACAAAAAAAAATTTGTGCTTGCATTACAATGCTTTTACCTTGAAATTTGTTTTAAGAAAAAATTATTTTCTTGGAAAACAACCTTTTTTATTAAGCTTTACATTTATTTATAAAAATAATTTAAAATAACAAATGCCAGCTTTTTTTGAAATGGCACAGTTTTTGGAACAACCCGTACGAGAAAAGCTGGGAATTTCCTAGGAAATCCTAGGAATTTTCTGTGTAATTTCTGGGTTCAGTTCCAAGGATTCCTAGAGGGGAAAAAAGCGGGGAAAAAGAGCAAAATTCCTAGGAAAGCTGGATTTAAATTTGTGAGCATTAATTTTCTGTATAACCCAGTTTCCTAGGATTCCTAGGGAGAAAAAGCTGGGAAAAAGAAAAAATTCCTGGGAAAAATATTTGATAACCAAATTATTTAGGAGATATACACAAGAACGAAGCTTTGGAAATGTGACCAAACTTACTGTGATGTGTAATAAAAATGTAAAAGTTACAATTGTGTGTTTCTGCGATACTTGTCTACTGTCACTATGGATGTACAAAACTATCGTTTTTACAGATGTCCAAATTTGTACGACACTGTTAGTCTCTCCGCTATTTATTCGTTTCGCTCCATCGTGTTCACCTTGTTTAAAAAAATTGAAGTTGGAAAGCAACTATTTCAAAGTTTAATCCCGTCTTTATATAAAAGGTCTTGTTCCAGTCGTTACTAAACTCAAGTCTAGTTTTCTTCCTTCGGCGTGGGTTGGAAACATTTTAATGCCTGTTATAATCGTACTTTAAATATAAAAATACTCCATACCTTTATTCGTGGCTCCGTCATATTATCTTTTCTTCTTGGCCTTTGTCTTAAAAGTAAAGCAGTAAGTTTGTTTCCAACTTCCAACGCAAAAAGGGCGCCAAGTTTTTCTTGCTGTGTCTTGGCGTTTCTTGAAAAAGGCAAGGCGCTGAGAACCTGATCACAAATTTAATTCACCAATGGGAGAGCGTTTTTCGATGAATGGAAATTTCTGAGAGGGGGCAATCAAAATAGATTGACTCATATAATTTTTGATCAAATTAGCATTATTTTACAAGCTTTAACCCCCGTCCAACAAAAATAACGAAATCGTGTCACAAATTTCAAAACCTGGGGAAAAGCTAGGGAAAACCTGGGAAAATGTTGATGTTCGACATTTTTGTCATTTTCAAGATGGAGGACGACACCGAAGCGAAGGCTTTCGACACAAAGAATTTAATTGTGATATATTTACAATAACCTACACTCACCAAGAAATGTTTAAAGTGTAAATTGAACTCCATATGTGTTGTATCACGTCAAAGTTTGGCAGTGAAAATGTTTTAACACAACAGATTTTCAAACAAATTTACAGAAATTTGCTTGCAAAACAAATATTACGTAAAACGTATGAATATTTGTGATTATTTTTAAATTATGTTTCGATGTCATTATGTTTCGCAGTTTTCCAGCTTTCTAGGTAAAAATTCAAAAAGTTTTCCCACTTTTCTAGGAAATTGATTTCCCAGCCATTTTTAATTTATGGTAAAAAAAGCTGGGAAAGCTGGGTAAATCCTAGGAAATCCTAGCTTTTCCAGCTTTGTTCTCAGCTTTTTTCGTACGGGAAAGACGACAAAACAGGGACAAAACAGTTAACATGTTTTTTGGACAACAGTCCCCACTACCCACTGAGACATATCCGCCATTGATGTTTCAACTTCGATCCTATTGACATGTTTAAAACTAAACTGTATATAGCATAATTTTATATTTTTATCAATTTATCAATGACCAACTATCAATGACCAATTTATCAATGGCATAATTTTATCAAAGACCAACTATCTGTCATCGCTTTAATGGATTTAAAATACAAAAACCATCAGCAATTCATTCGGTTTCTTTTGCTTCTTTCAGGAGATATCCATCTTTATCCAGGAGCAGTGGTTTTCTCAAGCTCACCCCAAAATGCAGAACTAGTGAACACGTCACACTCTTTTCATAATCTTCCAAATTATCGACCCCTGGTTTATTTACTCTCTCCAGAACAACAACAAATATACCCGACTCTTCCAATAATATATGGACACCATTCAAAAAGAAAAGGCCTTCACTTTCTGCATCTAAACATAAACAATCTTTTGTCAAAAATTGATGAACTCAGACTCATGGCCGAAAAATCAAAGCCTGCAGTTATTGGAATAACGGAAAGTAAGCTTGACAAAACCATATTGGATGGGGAGGTGCAGATTGGGGGATAGGAAATAAAAAGATGCGACAGAAATAGACATGGAGGCGGGGTAGCTATATATAAGAAAAGACCTTGCTTGTTATATAAGAAAAGAAAAGAGAATTTTTCCAAGGACCTAGAAAGCATTGTTTTTGACATTAACTTGCCAAAAACAAGGCCAATACTTGTGGGTATATTTTACCGGCCTCCAAATTCCTCAGAATTTTTTGACAAACTGACATTAGCTATATCAAATACTAAATGCTTTGTTGAACAGGAGGTATACTTTTTGGG
>JAYJMH010065580.1:0-11712 GCA_036873815.1 Phacellophora camtschatica | reverse complement strand
ATAAATAAATAAATAAATAAATAAATAAATAAATAAATAAATAAATAAATAAATAAATAAATAAATAAATAAATAAGCTTACAAATTTATTAGTGTACTGGAATTGTTATCATGTTCTGATTAATAACAGACATGCTTTTTTGACGACTTCTGTTTGTTTCAGCATAATTTGTGGCATTAACTTTTATCATAAGCTGCTATTTTGAACTGGCTGCGTGTTCCAGAATTTTAACTTTTTTTTTTTATTTTGTCAAAATATTACTTAACGTTAATTTTTCAACTAATCGAACATTGATTAGCAATTTCATAATCTCAGAACATGACTTAAAAACATCTAAAATCTGAAAATTTACATGCAAACAGGAGTTTCAAAAACGATACCACAGAAAGCATGATAAGACATAGAAATATGACAATAACATTACAACTATGCACACTACGAACAATGTGAACAAAAGGTATAAAATGGAATAAATGTTACAAGAATAATATGTTGCATGCAAGAGGAAAGGATTTTGTTGACTGTTAAAAATTATCTTAAATCTGTACTACATTCGTTTTTCCAGGGAACTAGACGCAAAGAAAAAAGTGGAAGATGACCGACTAGAATTGCAAAATAGAATTGAAATGTCATTGTCTCAGCTTCAGATAAAGGAAGGAGAATTATCAAATTGGCGCGTGAAGGTACAAAATATTTAATTTTTCTATTTTTAGGAAAATTGATATTTTAAAATTAATATTTCGTAATCTTGCTTTGGCTTGTAGTTATGTCTTTGAAATATGTTATAATCTGGAAAGTTATTGAAGTAAGGGATATTGGGATGTATCAGTTTATATTTTTTTAATTAAACAACTGCTCTTTATATATATATATATATATAAGCTTTCTTATATGCTTTTCATAGTGGTCAACGTTGTGAAGCGTTTAGTATATAAACTAAATAGAAGAAAGACTATTTGCACACAACTCTGAGTTTCATGTTTACACAATCATCAGGTGTACAGAATTCTATATATATTATATATCTAATAAACACAGCAGAGAAATACCGGTGGTGTAGTTTTTGTTTCGTTTTGCAATTTTTATATCTAATTTATTACATCTATAAACTTTTTTCATTCTCGAATAAAAATGATGATGATGATTATGACGACCCATATTAATGAATCTATTTTTGATAAATTATTGCAGGCGCAGAATTTGGAAAAAAAAGTAACCGAATTAGAAGCATCGTTGCAAGCATTGGAATCATTGAAATTGTTAGAGTCAAAACAGATGAATGGTGTTGTGGAAAATTTAGGTTGGTGACAGTATGAATGATTTGATTTAATCTAAGGTCCATATAAGATTTAAGTCCCTTTTATTTTACTTCGTAATTTCTCCACCCCCCTACTATTTCGACCCCCTACTATTAAATTTTAGTTTATTATCTGCCATCTGTTATTAACTTTTTCTCTCATTTGTATCTATCTTTTATATTGCTCTTTATATATATATATATATATATATATATATAACTTTTTCGTTTTTCTTGATTATACATTTACACGAAGTAATCTTTGTATTAAATTTATAATTGTAAATTTGTCTTTGTCAGTCTGAACCTAAAACAGTTTTACGAACTATCTAATATATGTTTTTGGTTGTTCTTGTACTTGCCGACAGCAACATAAGTTTGTGCTTTTTATTTTGAATAAGTCTGTTTTTTCCAGAAGGCGATAAGAAGCAAGGAAACAAATTAGAAGAAGAACTCGAAAGTAGAGAAAGTGAGGCAAGTAGTGAAAGCATTACGTAAACTATTTCATTTGATCTTTTAGTCAGTCATAGAGACTGACTCAAATCTTTATTGAATCATATGTATTTTCAGGTTATCTGAATCAACGATAGGTAAAGTATTTGCGTTTTAGATCATGAATAATAATTCTGTTGATCATAGTTCAAAGAATTCATACTTCACTCTGGATTCGTTCATTCAACTCTTCGTTGGTAGCGGTAGCGCTTCAGTTTCAGCCAAACAGTTTGTTGACCATTTTGAGCTTGTTCTGTTAAAGGCAGGTAAAAACTGTGGCTCATGATATAGGAACAGATCTATGAAAGTATTGGAACAAAGTTTGAATATTTTTACCCCAAAAATTTGCAAAATCTTAGCATTCAAAATATTGTTCTTGATGACATTTTAAGTTTAAATTTTTTTTCCAGATTCGATTTCTGAATTCACTGGTTGTAGATTTACAGGTATGTTTGCGTACGATTAATCTTTTCATCCCTGGGAAGGTCATATGGCCTATTGGTAAACATCGCAAAACATTTTATATTCAGGGGGTAACTTCGTACGGAATATTGTATTCACATGTTGACTGCAATCCATCTTTTCTTGTCAGGGCTGCGTTTATGAAAATTTCTAGAAATTTAGAGATTTTTGATTGCAAAAAATAGGTTTTGCTTACCAAGTTTAGTCTAAGAACCAAATTGCAACAGCGTGTGATCATTTCGTCTCCTAGCTGTCCTGTGTGTAAAATACGGAACAGCAAGAATGGCGGATGATCAACAGCTTCTTTGCTCTCTGCAGGCGAAGGTTTTAAAGAGGAAGAGAGAAAGGGAGAGGGGGTACTGTTTGCACCTTGGCTATGGGGAGTCAGGGAAGGATTTTATAGGAAGAGCTTGACTTCCAAGAAGCAATTGATGTTTAAAAATAATTAGGAGGCCACATGTCAACATCTCTCCACTAATTTGCCTTTCATTTGCTTCCTTTTTTCTAAATATGTCCTCACTAATAAGGACTCATTTGCTTTCATTTTCTTCTCTACCGATCACTGATTAATCAATTGTTACCTGGATCACTGAGACCTGACATATCAATACTCCGTCTCCCCATTTTGGTTCTGTTTTGTAAATTTTCCTCTTTTGTGTATTCATAACCGCGCATGCTTGTATTAAGTAGGGTTTTTGTATAATGAGAATATAAAGAATAATTTAAGCAGTTTTTCTTTGGAAAATGAAAGTTTCATGGGAAAAATGATTTTGCATGCTTTATTTTACTTTTTAAGATTGTCAATGTTACTTTACATTTTTTTTTATAATTTCGCTAACTTTAGTTTATTTTTAACAGAACAAATTTAAAACAGCTGAAGAAAAAATAAAATTTTTAGAAACTGGCGATATTGGTGACTTTGAAGGATTGTAAGCAATTCTTTTTAGAAATTTTTTAAAATTATTTTGAGTCATTTTTTAGTCAAATTTTGAGTCAAATTTCTGTACAAAACTTTTATGTTTTGTAAATATGTTAAATATAATGTAATATATTAAATTTATATTATATATATATTGTATTCTTTTTCCTGTCTCTGCTGATACAGTAATACAGACTTTCGAGAATCTGTAAGCTGAGATACATGCATTAATTCTACCTAGAATCGCAAGTTTATTATATATGTCCTCAAGGCATTGTTGAATTAGTAAACAATAGAAAGTCACGACATTCTGAGCTATTAAGCTGAAATATAAGGACCGGTCAATAGGGACCGTTCATGAAATATGGCGAGAGAGATTGAGGAGAAATTAGTTTCAAAATTTCAAGACTCCTAATATATGCCAAAGAAGTTGAAAACCCCCTTGTCAATTTCAAACCCCCTTCCCCAATTTATCCACCTTCCTCTCTCACCATATTTAATGACCGGTCCTTTAATTTAAGAACCAAGTCCGGTTGAATTTTATAAAGTAGGTAGGTTCTTATATGAAGGTTTTCACTGTACCACATGCAACATTATTTTACATATTTTTGAATCACAGAAAGGTGTTAGTGTGTAGTGTGTTAAACTGTCATTGTTTTTCAAACCTTAATAGTATTCACATTTTAGCTACATAACATACTTACACAAAAAGATATTTTTAATAATTATTAAATCGAAAGCTTTTCTCTTTTGAAAGAAATGATACCGACTCACCATCACGACCTGGTTTAAAGCAACGACTCTTTTGCGATATATGTGACGAGTTTGATTTACATGATACTGAGGATTGCCCTACACAAAGTAGTACAGACGATATTGGCACCCAGTACCATTCATCAAGAGGAGAAGAAAGGCCGTACTGTATGATATGCGAGGGTTAGTTCTAACGGTTTCTATAATTTCAGTTTCTGTGGGGTGCTTTTGCAGGAGTTATTGACAGCCATCTTTATTCTTTCTTATAATAACATGGAAAAGGCCACGATGATGCTGCACGATGCACGATGCACGATGCACGATGCACGATGCACGATGATGGATCTGTGCGATTAAACGTAAATATAACATTGGCATTAAGAAACATGAGCTATTTCTCAGTGTCCTGGTACCCGTGAGTGTCCCTGTCATCATGGGTACAGAGACACGCTCATACAACACGGGCACAGGGACACAGAGAAGATGTCATGAAAAAGATAAATTTGTTAAGCTTTCAGCTTATATATATATATACATATATATTTTGCCATTGATTTTTCTACCAATATATCAGTTAGTCTACATACCAAATATATATACGGATATCAGTTGAAAATGTTGTTTACTTAAATGTTGTTGCTAAAGTTATATTGTTTACTTTCGCCATTTCTAATTTTGCTAAAGTTATGTTTCAATTCTACCTTTCAGCGTTTGGTCACACAACTGAAGACTGTGATGACGAGGAGGTCAGTGTTGTTGTTGTTATTAAATTATCTGCTAGGTCTACTCAAAGTCAAAGAGAATGAAGGCATTGAAACAACTGAGTAGTTCATTTGAATTTTACTGAATAAATTAATACAATGAAATAATAGGAAAAAAATTTATCGTCTTACAAGAAGAAATATAATTTGCAAAATTTCGAAACTCCTAAAAGGCAAGCAATGAGAAATACAGACACAAACTAATGAAAAAGTTCATTTGTATACCGGGTGATCCAAAGCTCCGTTTGCAGGGTTGTAACTTGAAATCCATGAGGCTGCAAACTCAAAATTCTTCGCAAAACGATGCCCGAAGGTAAAACTAAAGAGTTTGGGATACCATGGGTCATCTGCGATTATGTTGACCTGTTAAAAACTAAAAATTAAGATTTTCCACATTCATGAGTTTTTAAGTCAATTTAAAAAACGAAATTATTGCAATTAAAACAACCGTGCATATCGAAATTAAAACAACCTGCTTGCTTCTGTTCTGACTTGAGAATTTGATCAGTGAATCTTGTCAAATTTGAAACTCCGGAGTCGCCATTAAAGCAAGTAGGATGTTTTTGTTTCCAGTTGTGAACTGGAAATGAATGATGCTTCTTCCAATTTATATGAAAGCTCAGAGATTTGGGTAATGATAACTTCAAGTTTTGGACAAGTAAACGTGATCGCAGATGACTAGATGATATCCCAAACTCTAAGTTTGCCCTTCGGACATTGTTTTGAGCACAATTTGAGATTTGTAGTCTCACGGATTTCAAACTATGGCCCTGCATGCAGACGGAGATCGTTTTTTGGGTCACCCGACACAGAGGATGGACTGTGACTTGACACTTTTTTGGAATCATTTTGCCAAAGGCCTGAAATATAAACAGATTTTTATGTGTATCTGACTTTGTGTGGCTTGCTATTTTTAATTTTTGTTTGTTCTGTTTTAAATGTTTCTCTCTTCTTTCTTCCAGACTTTTTAGATTTGCTGGTGATCATATTGCAAACAATATTCATTCAACCAACAAAAATTCAAGTTCATTGGCCAAATTCAATGTCCACACTGAATTTTGCAGGTGACAGCAATTCGAAAGATGTTGGAAACATCGTATAAGACATAGGACTGTTTTAGTGTTTGTTTGTCTGCATGACACTTAGTGTTTCCAAGATATTTTTAGCTTTTGCGTTATTCCTTGTGCTACCTTTTCGTTTGTGCAAAAATCTTTCGGCATCTTTGAACTTATAGATACAATTTTTTAAATTCTAATATGCATGGATACTTGCGGCGGCGTAGCCAGCCCTGAAAAATTGAGGGGTTTTTTATTTTTTTGAAGGTGTCTAAAGGTGTACCCATACAGCGGTTTTAGTCAAGAATAAATTCCGACTTTAACAAGGTGGGCATCAATACCCCCCAACCCCGTTCGTGGCCACTCCACTGGATAAAAAATATCATTTTAGAATGGCGAAATTGAAAATTGAAAGTGATTTTGAACGGATGTAAATATATTATTATTAAAAGTATTTTGAAAATAACCAATCAATTTTCAGTGTTTGTGGTCATGTGATTCAAATCCCGTATTGTGATTGGCTATTCTGAAAATGTAAACAAACTATTAGTTGGATCAAATTTTAAATCCACTTGCTAGATATTTGAAATTTAATCATAAAATTTAAACAGTAGGATTGATAATTTCATTGTTTACACATCGATGGTTGTTTTGTGCTTCTGAATTGTTTCTTAAGGAGTAAGCTGCTACCATATTTGTTTAGTAACTGCTACTTGTAGCATGAGTCTTCTGTTTTTGCTCCTCTGCCTCGTTGACGCACCGCTGCAACTAGGACTCGTGGACTTCTTGTTTTGATGCTGAACAAAACTTTTCAGCAGAACACTTTCATGATTTAATCACATAAATGAATTTGCAATTTTGTGGATTAGACAAGAACGACAAGAAAACATTGTTTCAGAAGTATTATGCAAAATAATAATGCATTCATAAATCATAAAAAGAAACGTTTTTTGCTGGAATTACAAAGTCACACGGTCGGACGGGGAGTGTGCCGCTGAGATTTTATAAACTCACCCATCTTGAATGTACAAATTTTCAAGATGAAACATTAATGTTGTGTTTCATTCCAACACACCGAATATAGAGGACAATTTTTAATATAATAACCCAAACTTAAAGCATTTTTGCTAAAGCTCATACCCATGCTTAGAGAATTTACTGTCTTCAAACCCATCCTTATCGGGGGTACGTACCCACCGTACCTATATATTATAGCGTACCGCCCCCGGGGAACTAAAAATATTTTCTCGTGTTGGCTTCGTCTTTCCGATGCTTGAATAAAAGATAGTTTGAAGATTGGTAACAAAATCAAATTGTGGTGATTTTAATGATTTTTAATTGATTGAAATATGACCAACAAACTCTTGTGCAAATTAGCAGAATAATCACGGGCAATAGGAAACCTGATCGTTGTTTTTTGTAGTGTCGTTTCAACCGTTTTTTAGTTGTCGCAATTTTTGTCGCTGTCGTTAAAACTACACATTAATTTCTTATTGCCCGTGAAATAATACATTTAAATATTTAGACGTTCCTTCATATTTATTTTCATATTCATCAAGACATATGTGTTGTATTTTCTATTTTATTAGTTCACAATATTACAGAATACCAAACAATTTGTACATTAATTCAACTTTATATGTTCATCAACAAATTGTGATTGATATTTCGTGAGTATTTATTTGCAACACTTCTTGACATTTTTTATGAACACTGAACTGAAGATAACAACAAGACCAGATTTTGTAACCATAGCGAATTCGACACACCAATTTCAAAGCGATTAGCAATTCAAGACAGCAAATTCTCCCAATCAATCAATCAATCAATCAGCCCCCCGCTTCCTACGGGCCTGGTTTATTCGAGAGGGGGGAGGGGGCTTAATCGAATCATTATGTATGTAAACATAAGCCAACCAGCTTAGTATGTAAACACCCACTCAAAATGTAAAAGGAGTTTGAAAACTGGCAGCCCATGTTTAGGTATGATTAATGTGTAAATATTAAAATGAAAATTGTTTATTTAATCCAGAAGGTAAAAAAGTCCCAAGTTTGAAAATTATTCTTTTTCCAGAGTTTTTCTTTTGACCACATGCTTCACTTTTTACTTTTTGTTTTTTACTAAAAATGTCATGGTTCAGAATACAAACCACAAATATAAATCCTCCCGAGAGGATCGTGGATCATAACATTCGTCTTTTCGGGAGTCGTGTGTGGGACAAAGTTGTGCTCTGAATTTTTGTTGATTTAAAGGCAAAAAAGCTTCAAAAATTTACAATAAGTACTAAAAGAAGAAACGTTACACGTTTAATAATATTTTAGTTGGATTGTAAGCATGGATTGTTAGAAGATGTTGTCAGAATTTTGTTGGGAAGAAACAAGCGTTTCAGCAAAGAACCAAGCAGCCTTTTTAGGCCAGCAACGGTTGTCTCGAAAAGGGGCTTCGAGGAAAGTGATTAAACAGAGGAATGGACAAGAAGCTGGCCATTCAAAGAAGCTCTCCATCCCAAGTGAGGGCTGGAGTCCAGGATGGTAAGGAGTTTTTCAAAATTTGAAAACTGCTTGTGCTTTTTTGAAGATTAAAATTATAGATAGGTCATGATGAAGTTATTTTTCCCCCGCAGTGGCCATCAGCCATTTTTTTGGAAACGATTGACAAAAATTTGTCCTAATGACTTTTTTTGGATCAGAAGTACTTTCGTTATTTATGCACGACTGAGCATCTCTTTTAGAAGAAAAGGTTCCCCCACAGCCACACAATAACACCAACATGATGCAACAACATCAACTTGGAATCTTTGGAATGTTGCAGTTTGCACCATGGATGCATGGGCCATACCAGACTCTGCTTTTCCTTTCCGAAATTGTATGGCTGTAAATTTTTTAGTGTTGAAAATTGTGTTACTGACACTTTTGACAAAAAAGAGCTTCCTTACCCAGTAAACAGGATACTGTAAGATTCCTTTCCCAGTAAACAGGATACTGTAAGATTCCTTTACTTCATCTTATCCATTTATATATATATATAATATTTATTATATTTTGGCAGTTTGATATCTTCAAGTTTTTTATTTGGTTCTGTTCCAGAACACAGAAAAGCAAATAGTAGCTCTGGCAAGTCAAAAACTAGCAATTGGCACACTGGAGCAAAGAGACAAAAAAATGGAAGGAAGTACGATCAAAAGGTTTCATCAAAAGATTCAGGAAAATGGCAGTCTTTTCCTAAAAGTGCAGCAAAGGTTTTATATTTTAATGTGTTCACTTACAGTTACAGTTGCAACATCAATGAATAGGATTTTGAATATATCAATTATGATAGACGTCTATTCTTGAAACTTAGATGAAGCGAAACCTGTGTTTATTTTCACTTGAGGTAAAACCTATTTTTTTGCAGTTCATGTCAGACAATTCATCTATTGGGAAGTATTTCCTTTTGAAATGGAATTTTATCTTTCATTTTCCAAAGGCATGGCAGCAAAACGTGCATGTTTGTACAGCAGAAAATTTCTCCAGATATTTATCAAGTTTGATACAACTGCAGGGAGAACTGCAGTCAACTGGGATCCACAAATTATTTAGTGTTTATGGTATTTCTTGTGCATGGTGTTTGCAAAAATATTTTATGTCTATCTTTTCTGTTGCCTTCACAAACACATATTTTGCCCTTTAACAATTTTGTGGTAATTAAATATTGGTATTAGTTTCATTTGTTCATTATCTGGAATAAAGGAAATGAAGATACAAACATTCAGGAAGTATGGCAAATTGAATAATTGGTGAAGAAACTTTCTGCAAAATGAAACAAGAAATACAGCAATGTAATAAAATTTGCAAACAAATAATATCATTGCATTCAATGTTAATATGGATCTGAGGGCTAGAACAATTTTTGAAGATTTGGTTTCTTTTTGTAATTTATGGAGGTTTGGAAGTTTTTACAGTAGCAAGGTTTTTTTATCAGATTTTTTGTAGATATAGTTTTATCTTATTAATTTTTTTGTAGTACCTAAATAGTATTATCTTTGTACATACAGTAATACAGTATACACCGGGTGTCCCAAAAAAGGCTTCACGTTTGCAAAGCTGCTGTGAAGGAGCTTGAGATTTTATTATTCGGTTTCTACCTGATTTTTATAGATGAGGTTTCAACTTGAAATTTGATACCTTGTTTGCCAAAATTGACTAAATAATTGTTGAGTTACGCCAAATGAAAGTGCAAATTTTATGTTTCTGCAAACCCAGAGGTTTTCACAAGGATTTTAAACGTCACATCATCAAATTTCTTGATGTGTATTGTTAACTTTCAGCTGAAAGACCAACCTCTGGTTTTGAAGAAACCCTAAACTTTGGTTATGATTGGGCATAACTCAGGGGCTACTCAATCAATTTTGCCAACCAAGGTATCAAACTTTAAGTTGAAGTCTAGTTTACTAAATGCAATCACAAACATAAATGTTTAATTTAGAGAGAAATTAACAGGAGGGCATTTTGATTTAGTGCTCATGCTCTAATTTCTTCACAAAAGGTCTCAAGTTTATATATATAATCAATTTAATGTAGAAGTCAAGACAGTGACATGAGACAGTATCCTCTGACATGAGCTTCCAGGCCCAGCCTATGTCCTGGAAGAATGATTTTATGTTGTGTTATGATCTTTTGAAAAACTGAATCTTTCTGTTTATATTTCAGAATTCAGATCAACTATCTGTAGCCACCAATGAAGATTCTGATCTTCTTGAGAGCAATGACAAATCAATCACTGAGAGTAAAAGAAACAATGCAAAAGATCTTCTTGGATTCACATATTCCGTACCAAAGAAAATGGCAACTGGGTCAAGAGTAAACAAAAAAAGATGGGGCAGTAGTAGGTTGCCTGCATACAGCAAGGAAGCATACTTGCAAGCTAAGTATGTTGGTTTTTGTTGAAAAAATTGAATGCAATTCAATCCACTATGTTACTGTATTTATTTATTTTTGTTAATTGACAGATGCATTATTAAATTGATTAAATTTGAGATTTTTTGTACATGAAAGCTTTTTTGTGCAAAAGTTTTGAATCAAATCTTGCAATGCTAAGTTTATTGTTTCATGTTCAGCTGACTGAACTCTTGGGAACAAGGGCACATATTGGGTTGCCTGTTCAGTGACACCAGAACGACAAGGGCAGTGGGGGCAGCTGCCCTACCAAAATAATGATAATTTATTAATTTTTTTATTGTTTGCCCTAAAATCGAATTTTTGTCCCTTGCTACCCTTGCCGATTGGATTTCTTTCCAGAGCCCTTGTGTCTGTTGTTCTCAAAAATGTTTTAAATGATTATATTGTGCTGTCCTTTGTTTAAATTATTTAAAAAGTTTACCATCGTGTTCTCCCAACTTTCATGGCACTGATTGAATATGGATTTTTAGAAACTTGTTATGCACTCAGTTGTGTGTTGTCCTTGTATTTCATGTGTGTTTTTTGCAGTTGTCAATTTGTTGTGAAAGAAGAGGGGGATTATTCACTGCATTTTGTGCAACCTGATTTGCTTGTTGATTGGAACTTGATTGAACAAGTTGTAAGTTAAATCTATCTATTATTTTATTCATATAAACAGACCATTCAATGAATAAATAAGATGCAACTGGCCAATCGCGCATGTCAGTTCAGTTGTGCGCGCTATTTTGATTTTAGAAAAACTAATCTTTTGAATCGTAAGTTGGTGTTGGGTTCACAAATCACCATGCAATTCATGTTATATGGCACGTAAAGTTTACAGAAAGTTCATCAATTTGTTCAATTGCTACCCATTTCCTAAACAAATTCAGCAGTCAACTCACTATCATTGTTGATCGTTGCTGTCATTGTCACTAAGTTCATCATTGTTGCGTTAATCGGTTGCCATATTAAAGAACAACATGGAGTGCAGCCCGAGAATTTGCACAAACAATTCAAAATATTGCGCAAATGTCGAGGGAAAACAGATTGTCTAAT
>JAYJMH010065569.1:0-11716 GCA_036873815.1 Phacellophora camtschatica | reverse complement strand
TATTAATCAGCGCGTTTTATTCTACAAGGGAAAGCCAAAACCTGCGAACATGAAATTTCATTTCATAGGCACTTTAAGGCAAATGTGCCCCCTTCTATTAAACAGGCCATTATCTGCGGCTAAAAATGAAAAAGTCCCCCTTTTTCTTTGTTCCCCCCACTTTTGAAAACGTTCCTTCGCTCATGTACAAGTAACACTGGCGTCGCGAACTAAATCAAACAATCATGGAGTTCCGGATTGTTTGATTCGATGAGAAGTTTTTAAATAAGATAGATTCTTTAAGGTTGCTGAAAAAGTGACCAAGTATGCAAAAAATATTAAACATCTTGAAAAGCCAGAATTCGATGAATCCACCGATTAGTATGAATTCAAAAAATATCTCCTTATAACATACACCAATCTGAATAATTATGGCGAAATTAGGATCACCGTAACGTTACAAGATAGCTTTTCACGGCAACTCGTCATGTTGAATGGTCACACAATTAAAAATTGGCGTCGACCAAGAAATTTACAGATCAAGGATAGGTGGATACCTTCTGAATTGGCAAATTATGTGATCACGGCTATCATAAAAAATGCAATAGTATTTTTACAATTTATTTTGGCATGTTTTCTGGCTGCGACAATTTTTCAAATTTACAGAGATGTGCAGATGAATCCCGGGCCTATGCGCTCGAAAGTGAACATAAGAAAGTAAGGAGCAAGTGACGCACACAGCTTTCAACCTCGTTATGAAGCAAGTGCTGGATCAAATAAGGAAATTGGATGGGTGACATGCGATTAACTCGAAACTGGACAGTTGATGGCAAATGTTCAAGGTATCAAGTTAACTCGAGACATTTTAAAAACGCAAACTCACTGAAAAATTTCAAAAGCTAACCAAAAATTGTGATGACTTGGGACAATTGAGACAATCTAAGAGAGATAACTTTCTGTTCTTAGGAGGAGAGGAAGCCCATGGTTTACAAAGTTTGAAGGAATGCGAAGAGAAAATCGCACATAATATTATTTCTTACATTATTCTAGACATCCTTGTGAACGAGAAATTGAAAGAGCATTCAGAATGGAAAAATGAGAAAGAGCGGGAAAAACACCCAATCATGATAAAGTTCAATTGATGAGAATGAGTACTCCTTCGAAGAAAATAAATTCGAAGTACTGGTATACCATCTGCCTACAATTTCTTGAAGAACGCAGTACCTCCAAAAATGGTTTAGCTTTGGCAAAACATTGTCCCAGTGCTGTTCATCTGACAGTATTCTTTCATGGACAAAAGCAGTCTGTAAATCTGTGAACCCACACACAACAAGATCACAGAATGCTCTTTTGGTTGTGAATACCGGATTGGAAAAGGGCATTTTTCAATATATTACGTGAAAAAGGGCACATTTTTCAATTTTGATGGCACATTTTCCATGTTTACAAAAACGTAGAAGGGGGGAGGCGTGCTCATAGTGCCCCTAGCCTAGTCTCTGGTCAGAAAACAGTGCACGAAATTGTTTATTTTACTAACAATTTATTTCGAAATTGTAACAATGCGATTTTTTTTAGACTTTAATCTCTTTTTTCCGGACTAAGAAAATTCGTGATTATAGAAGGGATATTTCAATTTTCCTGGATTAAAAAAGGCAACTTTTTAATTTTCCATGTGAAAAAGGGCACATTATTCAATTTTGAGGGCACATTTTCCATGTTTGCAAAAAGTGGTGGGAGGGGCACATGCCCCTAGCGCCCCCGGTTGCTACGTCTCTGATTGGAAACTAGTGCACCCGAAGCCCATAGCGTGACATTTACTACTGAAGTTCTAACAGGTTAGGATTTAATGTAATCAGCGCATGGAACACCTATATAGTATTTGGTGAAGGGAATTAGGGCGTAAAAAATCCCAGTACAATGCAAGCAAATTCTGAAATATTTATCCCTAAATTATCAAGTATCAAGAATTTCCAATCCCATAAAATGACGTTAAAGACATTAAATTCATCCTTTTCAGGAACGTAGAAACTGAAACATTCCTGAATTCGATCCAAAAGGAGTTTCGAAAGTTTTGGTTTGGGCCTATCGGGGAATCGCCGGTAGCCCAGCTGGCCCGTCCGCCTCTAAGTATGTGAACTTACCACCATGTCATAGCATTCAATTTTTGTGTGTTGCCTGCAACTGCTTGATGCATCAATGAAAGCAATTATATCTTCCATGCTGTTGATAGAGTAAGTGATGGATCTTTTATAAGAATAAGCTACTTCGTAGCCTTTTATTGTAGTTCTTATCTCCAAGCTGTGTTCTACCAAAGCATAATATTTCCCATTACCTTCATTTATGCATTGTGCATATACAGCTTTGTTTATGGTATTCGGCTGAATCCAATGAAATAATTTACTAGATGGATAAGTCTGCATAGCCATTTTACATGAACTGAAGATTTCTAAAAATGAAATGAGGTGACAAATGTGAAAAAAAGGATTGAAAAAAGAAAATTTGCAACCAGAACTAGGTGTGCTGACAAGCCAACATTTAGTTTGACAAATGTACCTTCATGAAAATATTAAAACATTATTCTTTTCACATTTCCGTATTCCCTAACAGTTTTCTTCGGTTAATTTGACCAAAAGTCATTGCCGTAAATCCTCGAATTAACACCGACAGGATTAAGCCCCACCCACTTTAATAGGCCCACCCTCGAATTTTTTACTTCATTCAATCTTTTATTTCACATTATATTCTGCGAATTCTGTTTATATACATGTATGGTGTTCTTTTCAATGTACAGTTATCCCACAGTATTCATATTAATGTAGTTATCCCCACCCCAAAAGGGCTTAAAATCAATTAGGGGCTAACTCGAGGATCTACGGTATGTCGTGACAAAAAGTTTCGAGAAGAAAAAACTTAGCACACAAATGAATATGTGCTGAATTAATATGTGGTCCAAAATGCTTGCTAAACATTATTGGAGAAATAATAGGTAGAAATTTTAATTCTTAGAGCAAAAAATTATATTTTTTAATGAAACAGTCAAAATATATATTTTAGAATCGAAATCACGGATCTAGAAAAAATAGGACCTGCCCCCAATGCAAGTCAGGTTGTACTGCCCCACCCCTAGGTTGTGTGCATTGCTGATATTGGGTCCGTTTGTCCTAAAATAATGAAATAACGTGTTTATAAAACATTGAAAAGACAATAAAATCCTTGCTTACCAGGCCCATAACAATCACATCTGTAACTATCACAAGTATCCACACAAGTACAATGTGATGGACAAGGATTGATTCTCATCGCAGTGCACCTTGATCCAATCTAAAATCAAGATTTTACAAACGAATTGTGAAAATATCTAAACGAATTTAGGACGTATTTTTATGGTAAGCTTTTGAAGACTTACAATGACAAAAACATTTGTCACAAGACGTGGACACAGGCTGTGTCACCGAGAGGTAGGAAAAGTTGAAAGAGGGATTTGTTGAACTGAAGGAGCCTAAATGTTCTTTAAACCATACCCTTTTGCATTCAAGGAAACCTTTACAATATAATTTCTAAAATAGGATTACAAACGCTTTACAGGCATGAATGATTTTATTACACACGATGTTAATAGACTAGTTCAAATTACATTAAAATTTATTACAAAACCATATCCCCCTAAATAAGAGTAGCAGGGCTAGCATTAAATGATGGAAAGACCTTGATTCCGTAATGGTCTGCTTTTAGGTTTTGTGGTGAAAGAAAAATTAACTTCTTTACACTAGATAGAAACATTTTCATTCATATTTTTAGTTAAAAGTAAAATATATCTACCGGGTGTCCCAAAAAAGGGCCATGGATTTGATTGGGTCTAATCATGCAAATATTACCTAAAATGCTACGAAATATTTTTGTTATTACTCATTTAGTGTTAACTTAATCAAAAATACCTCGTTTGACATTTTTGGTGCCTTATAACTTGAGATACTAATTTTTGAAATTGAAATTGGGCCTCACCCTCAAAACTAGAGCTTTAGCAGAATAGTCTAAAGGAACGTATTTGATCCCTAAAAGGAACGTCAAGTTATGATTTTAACCATACATTCAATTAATATTTCTTCCATTTTTCTATTGAATATGGCAAAAATCTCGGTAGGCTTTTCGTCCATGCCCTTTTAGTACTTATCGACAATATATATCAAAATTATGTTGTAGTTACAACAAAGAAAATAAACGAACTTCAAGTCCTACGAAATAGAATTCTTAAAATAGTTCACTCCAAAGAAAGAAAATATTCCACTAATCGTTTACACAAAGAACTGAACATTATTAAAATTTCTGATCTTTACCGCATAAAAATCTTAAACTTAAGGAACCTAAACGTGTGATGCACAATTTCAATTTTGGAACTTAATAAATGTATTTTCGTGTCCATTGGTTCGCAAGAAAACCTCTCGTCAAGAATGCATCCAAGATACGTAACCTGTGAGTGCTGTTTGATATGAATGTCGTTTCTATTTATTTCCAGTTGGTTTATACTCTTGTTTTTACTGCACACAAAAAGGATTTACTGTGGTCTATAGTGTCAAAAGCTTTCTGAAGGTCTATCAGAATCATACATGTAAGCATATTATATTCGAAGACTTGAAGAATCTTAGCACTTAGGTACGATAAAACATGTATCAGTTCAGTGGTGAGGCTGGAATTACGAATTGCGAAATAAAATTAAACATAAAATTGTGGACACGCAGTGAAACAAGTAATATCAATGACACATAATGACAAATAGAACGCGGTTAGAAAGGGGATGAAGAGTTTGATGCAGAAGGATCAAGGTCTATATTTCCTTTGGATTGTTACTTGCACTTATTAAAAGAAGGATCAAGGTATATAATTCCTTTGGATTGTTACTTGCACTCATTAAATATTTTTCTTGATTTAATGTTATTTCCTTAATTTCTTTAAGGTCATTATCTGAAAACATTTCGTTAATATACAACATAATCGAAACGTTCTATATTTGAACGAGTTGTTATGTAATATTGTTCGATAACTACATTTACAGCAGTAGAAAATGTGTCTCGTCGAGGGCAGTTGGAGGAAAGGTCAAATTTTCAAAATGTTGATTTTATTTTGCTAAAACTTTTCCTTCAAATAAATTCCAAGGCTAAAATTGTCTCAAAATCTATCGTTTTATAACTTTATTAAATAAAGGATACTTATCACTATCTCAACCCACATACTATGAGCCTGACATTACTTTTATTTCCTAAACAATCAATTGAATTCTCCCATAAATTATAAAAGCAAATCTATTGGTAAGAGAGGGAGGAAATAAATTAAAAACTGCGCGGACATCCAGAAATAGTATGTTTTAAAGCCAGCTCTTTAGACCATTGTTCTTGTAAGACGGTAGTAACGATGTATGGTAGATTGCATTCGCTAAGTTGCACATATGACATGTCGGAAAAACCTTTATAAGTCTGTCAAGGTGCTGTATCATTTCTAGCAGCGTCTTACAAAATTGAATGCAGTCTTAATGAAGCTGCAACAGCAACAATGTTTATAACTCATTTTTTTCGAAAACGTAGATAGTGAAAGAGCAACTATCAAGCAGAATACGACAGCCAAGAGGTTGTTTCTGGTGATTACAGGTGGCTAAGCTCAAATGTAGAGACTGCTAGGTCTCCCAACAAAAAATAATAAAATCTTTGCGGATGGATTTGAATTAAAAAACAGATTTCCATAAACCATAATAGCCCGTTAAATTGATAGGGTGATTCAAAGCTCACGAAAAATACCATATTTTATCAATTTTAGCCTGATGTTTCAATTTCCAAAATAGTGATATATCTTTGCTTTACATAGACTAGTTATGCTAAATAGGACGAGTGGGATTAAATGTGATAAAATATTCTACGATGACTTGCACTCACCCAGTATGAATAAACCATTTTTGTTTCATTGAAAGGCCCAAAAACCCGGAGAGGGCGGTGCACGTCCCACGGTCGGACGAAAGTGCGCTGCTAGGATTTTGGCAACCTACCCAGCCTTAACGTTCAAATTTTCGGATATACCCAAAGGGAATGTTCTATTTTATCCCAAATCTCCCAACATTAAGGACAAATTTTAATATCTAAACCAATATTGAAGCAATTTTTATAGAAATCGTTCCAATGTGTAGGGAATCTACTGTCTTAAAACTGCTTCAAACAATTCCTTATTGGCGGCACATACCTTTACATATGTATTAGTGTTTACTCCCCCCCTCCCGGTCAAAAAATTTACCGTCCTGGATATTTCCTTGCTTCCAGTGTCAAACAGACTCCAGCCTTTCTTGGATATCATTTTCCTGGATTTTGACAAATGGTCATCTTTCAGTAAGTGGCAGTCAGTGTGCGAAGCATTGGGCTCACGCACATTCATTGCTTTGCAGTTTGAAACTTCAACACAAAGATCAACGCATCTTCCAAGATCACCTGTGACATTTTTCAAGATGGGTTCTTCATCAAGAATGTAATCTTTGGCGATGCGATAAAAAGTTGCACTGCTTCCACAGCTGCCTTTCGAAATTCGACGCGAAACAACTGCAATTGCAACACACAGCAAAATATCGACTTCAAGAAACATTTTTTCAGTAACGGACACTACCAAAAAAATTATTTTAAAACTAAAAATGTTGATAAGAAAATTTTGTTTTGTGCGTTTTATTTAAAAAATAATTGAGATGCAATTATAGCCTTATATCTACACCTATTGAGATACAATTATAGCCTTATATCTACACCTATTGAGATACCATGACAACCATGAAAAAGCTACTAAGGTGTTTAATTATTCAACCCCAATGCGTTATTGCATTGTTTCAATTGCTGGTTCCCAATTATAATATTAGCCACTATCTGCTAACATTATGAACGGAATACTGTTATGGCCATATTTACCGATAATAGTAACAGTAATTTCTAATATTGGTATGGAGAATAAAGAAGTCGTTAGGATAGAATCTAAGGAGGGGTTGCAAGTTCAAAAAGAGTAAAGTACCATTATTGAATATTTTGAGGCATTTGTTCATCAATATCATAATCTTTCAAATATGGCAATCTAGTGAGATCTGAATTTAGAACATATTTTCATGGAAGATTGGAGTTCATTCTTATGTTCATGACTAGAATCGACAATTTTTTTAGGAAAACTGGTAAACAGATACCTGTCGTTATGCACCTATTAGCCGCAATGAAGTTTATCAGATAAATTTTCAATTTTAATTTCTGAGGTCGATGAAACAACTACTCCTGAATTCACCTTGCGTAGGTTCATCATGGTCTTACTTTTTATAGAGAAAATATAATTTTTATTATCAAAAATATGTCATTGAAAGGTTCCAAGGAATAAAAAGCTATTTTGCTAAAATAGTTTTTCGGGCCTAAAAATTTATTAAACCTTCTATGCCAATTACATCAGGCCTAAAAATGCATGGCGTTTCTAAATATTTTATGAAGTCTAAGAGGAAACTTTTCTGGAGGGTAATTGCTGTTGGTGTACTTAGCGTCCCAATTTTGCTTAAAATTGAGGAACAGAAATACTAGTTCCGTGTCTTGAAATTATAATTACATTGCTAAGAGTGTTATTTTGTCAATAAAGTTTTTATAGCTATGTAAAAGTTTTATCAGGTGCATGATTTACGTAACCCGCATGAGAATCTAATTTCAGATCACATGCTCATGCGCCCTTGAGACGATGGTGTTATATAGGGAGTTTTGCGTCGTTGTCGTGGTCATTGTCATTGGCATGTAAAAAAGTTGCTACTGTTTAAACAAAGTTCGTAACTTGAGACAAAGACAAGGACACGAAATTGTCAGCACCACACCATGGTTTCCTTGTGAATGCGTCAAGGCAATCAAAAATGAATTGTCATTCTTCATATTTTGACATTTTGACAAACTTGGCATTTGATTTCACCATAACATTCAATTTTTTCGTAATAGCTAAAGAGCCTCCACGTTTTATAAAACATTTATTTTCTCATTGAATTTTTTGTTGTTGGTATTATCCAACTTTAGAAATCGACAGAAGATCTCAAAGGTTCATTGACTCTATAGAATAACATTACGTGTTATTCAACAAAAGTCCCTTCACTCTCACTGAATACAAAATTACGAATAGAAATAGACCGTGTAAAGTTTTATAACTTTGTTTCTTATGAAAAGATTGTGTCTATGCTAATGTTAAAAAGTAATTACTGGCCGTTAGATGTAGATGATTTAAAAGTTGAGAGGGCTAATTGATAGGCACAAAAATATGAAATTTCTTTCAATTATTACCAGAGAGTTTACGATACAAGTTTAGTTAAAATACAAGATACAAGCAAGAACGAGTTGAGATTTTAAAACTTCGTGAACGTTTTGTTGTTAAAAAATTTGACATCTTGCTATTCATGTAAACATTTATGTTGCTTTCCACAAAAATGGGAAGGGAGAACACAGAGAAAGATCAAGTTCTATATCTATCTAGGTCTCCAAGGATTTAGGGGCATCACAGTACAATTTTTCCAATCTGGGATTAGAATTACTAATGCCATTTTTGAGGTTTCGAGTACTTGAGGTACTAACGGTATCGAGTATCAAAGAAAATATAGTTAATTTTGGGTATCACGGTGTCATTGAAAGTTAACTTTGGGTATCACGGTATCATTGTGACTAAAATTTCGGTATCTGGTTATCATTTGTCTCTGATTTTATGGTGTAGCCTACTCTAATAAAACGAATTGACGACGCCACGTTATGTGAAGTACATCGCGAGCTTATAACAATGAGAAATTCTTTGTTGCGCTCGTAACTTCAATTAATTCAAATTAAAATAAGTTACAAGTTTAAGTTGCATAAGTGTTTCAGCAAACAATATATCATTTATCATAAATTTTCACAATTGTCAATATTTCAAAAGAATGTTTGTCGTCGTAACATCAAATTTCCGTCATCCACAGTAATTTCCATAATGTCCTCCATGAATTGTTTAGGAGGATGGACAGCTCTTCAAGCAAAGTTCATGAAAAATTTATTATTGCTTATGTAACTTTGTTGCGTGTGTGTAGAATATATAATAGAAAACTTTTATTTGCAGTACACACAATCTTTTAAAAAAAACAATTCAAAAAAAAATTTTATATGAATATCTAGGCTCAATCTTAGGCCAGAAAAACAATAGACAAATAATCTTAGGCCCAGTTAAAATGTACTTTTTTTATAAAGAAGAGTGTAGTCAAACAATTAGTAATTTCAAAATTTAAATAAACATTAACTATTTCTACATACTAGCTTTAGTTCTTAAATTCTTTTGAAAAATTCAGACATTTCTTCATTGGATAATATTGTTATCCTCAGACACAGATTGGAATGACGTTATTCTTCTATAAATGTTTATCTATCTTCATAAAGGGGGTATCGAACTCCGTCGATCTGCCAATTTTAAGCTCCGGAAACACGAATTCGCTATATTTTTACAACGGATCCACAAATCCATAATTATCACATGTAAGACCTGTGATCGAAAATTAACCATGGAAAGTGTATGTTTCATTTGCATTTCATCATACAAAAATTTCATTGTTACCTTTGAATGGTCTATTGACTATAAATTAAATGTTTAGTTCATTATGTATACTAATTTGACAGCTGCACCCATATTTCATCTCCATAGATGCACACATTAATTTCACTCGTATAATATAATCAAAATGATCAAAATCCGGATCCGCAAAATATTTTTGTCCCGCAAATGTATTATAATCCTTTTTCAAGCACTAAATCCGTGGATTTCCGCAGACCCCCTCAATCCCCAGATCAAGGTGGCACTAAGTGAACCATATCCTTGCAAAACTCTCCGAAACTGTAATAATTGTCATTAGATAGTTAACATCTTGCTCAAACAATCTTTTGAGAACTCAAGAAGTTAGCTATTCTGACAAGTACACGAAAGGTGCAACATACAATACAATATAAATATGTACCAAATAAAGGCAGTATCAAATAAAATTATACATATAGGCAATATGCAATTATATTTTAACTTTAATTTTATCGATTACACTAAATGTATATACCCTATAGTAAATATCGTACAACATATATGTATATATGGTACTGCGTAACACGAAATGCTAGCAGAGTACGGCAGCATGATCTTTTTTGCCATTTCTTCCTACAAGTCGTGCAACTTGTACCCGCAGCAACTACAAGTAAACATTAAAATAATTTAACTCATTTAGTACTTGATTTACCCAAATGTTTTTTGTATTTTTACTTTGATTAAGCATTGTCATCATTATTTTTATCGCTGGCTGTGGTATCAAAATTATCTCTTAAACCCTGTTAACACGGGACCGACGAATATTTGCACATAAGAAACTCTGGTTAAATATTTGCACACTTATTCAAGGTCAAGGGTTGAACGCTCACCCCCTGATTGTTAAGCTACTAAAAGGCTGCCATTACCTAAGGCGCGGTTTACACAAAGTAATTACAAATACATGGACCATACCATCCTCTAGAAAGGCATCTAGAATACAATCCCAACACAAATGAGGTGACGAATTGGAAAGTTAAACCTTACAATCTGTATATAATTTGGTTGACCTCATATCTCACAATGATGATGCAGATTTATGTGCTGTAAAAACAGAACAAATTGATCATATCATTAAGAAAGGACATACTTTAAAGGTTTCGTTAAAGGTGCATCGAATATCTTCTTAATCGTAAATTTATTTTGAAAATCATGCTCACCCCACAGTTCTCAAGTGGTTTGTGTGCGTATAAAGGACAGTTCTTTGCGGCCTGTATGTTGATATTAGAGCGTTGAACTAAAAGACTATACCAGACTGCCATCCAATTCCTCGAATCCAGGAAACACTTGAAAATTTGGAAGCAAAAGCTTCACTACAACCAATCAATACAACATTTCTTTTCAAACTCGTTTCGATCTATTTTGTTCATCTCCAGCGTTGCAAAGAAGATTATGAATATAAACTCGTTATCATGGACTATTTCACGTGCTTTTCTCAAGCTTATGACATTCGAAATAAATCTGCAAAACAACAGCCGAAAAGTTATATAAATATTTCATCCTAAGATTCGGTTTTCCAGTGACAATTCACCAAGATCAAGGGGGTGAATTGGAAAACAAATTGTTCGATAACTTAAAAACACGGTTTGACGATTTTATAGAACCATATTGTCAATTTTTCAAACTCTTCCAGAGTCGTATAAAGGTAGCTGGCATCAATATTTGAACAACGTTGTAAATGGATACAATTGTACGCGCAATGACCCGACAGGATATTCACCTTTCCTTTGCTTTTTGGACGACAACCACATCTGCAGCACATCGATACATTATTCAATAATCTGAATGCATGATCTCCAACAAGTAGCCACGCCGATTATATGAAACAACGAAAAGCAGCAAAGGACGGAGCAATCATTGTGAAGAAACGCGCTGAAACGAGTGGAGTTGGGAATAAACAGAGATACGACAAACATTTGAAATCCGTTGAATTAAAACTGATAGGGAACTCGTTCGGAGATTGTTGGAGAGGGGGTGCCCGGCAAGCAAAGATCTTAATGTGAAAAGAACATTCACATTGTTACTCATCAAATGAATCCGCTATCACCTGTTTAAAAATATGGCGGTCATAAGAATAACAAAAAAAGAAAAGACGTACTTTATTAAAATTGTATTCGAATCTTTGGCA
>JAYJMH010065558.1:0-11718 GCA_036873815.1 Phacellophora camtschatica | reverse complement strand
CCAAGGTCATACTTGCTGCGAAAGTGTGAGGAGAGCTGCTAACTCTCTGTAGTTCCAGGCAAAGGCAAAAGGAATCACGAGGTGTGGTCACATCGAGTGGAAGGACCGGGGTCGCCCTGATGGGCCCCCCTGTGCCAAGCGCAGAAACCCATACCTTGCGAGATTAGCAAGTGTATGTGCCTAAAAACTGAAAGCTTATGTATAACCCGTGTCCCCTGCTGGAAACAAGTCATCTAGAGACTTTCGAGGGCTAGGCACGTTAAATACGATAACTCACTCACTCACCCTGAAAACAGTCTTGCTTTTCATTCGTTCGGGTCACCCAGCAGGAGTCCTTGCATTTCCTTGATAAAGATAGACATTCTAGCGAAGATTCGCGCGATTCAGTGTTTGAAGCCAAAGTAAAGGGCGTGATCACAAAAAATTGTCTCCCATCTCTCGCAAGGGCCTCTGTTATACATTTGCCCAAAGGCTTCAGAATATTCTCGGCCGCCCTGATGGATACGGTTTGGCAATCGATAATACAGAGTTGTCTAAAATCTCTATAGTAGTGATGATATATCGTATATAGTAATAATATAATATAACTGGAATAGAGATATATCGTATAAATATTCATGAGATGAAAAATCTCTATATTGTATGAATTATTCCTTTTGTTGTATATATATACCTTTATTCTGAAGGTTCTACCACCCAGTTTTTCAGGTTGACGATGTTTTCCGTGAAAATTATACATTTTAAGACGTGAGCCGTGAATTCGATGAAATTTGTCTCGTGATCCGTGATCCCCCCCCCCCTCCTTTTTACCACCCTCTTATTTCTTTCAATAATTTCACAAAATTAAATTTTTTAAATTGTTTTAATTATTGCCCCTGAAGGTTTTTCTCATTTGAATAGCTCTGCATTTTCTTGTGGGATTGATTCTTTTCTTTTTCTGAATTTCTTTGTCTGAATTCAGTTTTTTTTATGTTTTTTTTCCTTTCTAAGCTAACTTACTAACTAACTAACTTATTATTTTTGACTTCTCTAAGATTACCAGTTTACAGTACTCAGCTGCTCTTCATACATAGTGTTTGTGCGCCAATTTGGTGTCATTAAAAAAATTTGATTGTCTAATAAGGCAACCAGTAGAAGCCTGTTGTCATAGTTGCAATTTTTTTCTTGAAGCAAATATTGACATTCTTGTAAGCCTTGTATTGAACTTTCAATAACAACAATAGATAAATTAGGTTTTAATAAAATATGCAGTTCTTTGTTTACTTTTTGCTTTTCAGGTGTTCTTCAAAAGTGACCATTTACCCAAATTGCAATGACAAAGAATGCAAGGCAAACTTGTGGCTGAAGAGTATATTTCTATTCATATTGCAGGAATAACTATTACATTTGAAAAATCCGTTTCACCAACTGCATTTGCATCTTGAATTTATGGAGACTGCAAAGTTCAGCAAGAAAATTTGATGTCAGATTGCAAATTTTCAAATTTGGATATTTTTTGCACAGCATAAACATTGGTTTTGCTGTAATCCGATAAACAATAGTATTAATTTTTTGTGTGTTATGCCTAAGACAATTTGGATTGGAGATCCGTGATTTTTGCATTGGAATAACGATTATTTCCTATTTTGAAATTGTATCAGTGATGTTTGTGATTTTACAATAATTATTATTTGAAAGCTTAAATGTGTTGATTGCTTTTTTCAAACTGTTTTGGATTATTACAAAATACGCACTACACGGTTAACTTTCTTTAGTCATCAAATTTGCGAGATTTGTTACAAGATATGGCCTGAAAAAACAGGGGCATCTCAGCTATAGCTATTTCTAGAGTAGTGAAATTAAAATTAAATAGAACAAATATAAATGGTTGCATCATAAGGGAGCCCACTTCAAATAGTTTTTTAAAATGCAGTTACCTTTTTTTGCGCAGCCGTTGCGAAGGAGAGAAACGCATTTTTTGAAGTGCAGTGACTTTCATACTCCTTGGAGATATTCAGCACCAGCACCTACTGAAATGTAAATTACGGAATTTAGAACGAGGAGTTCTATAGAACATACCGGTGTCCAAAATATAAACGTGTGTCCCAAAAAGACCATACCTTTACAAAGGTACTATGGATGAGATAAGTTATTAATAATTTTATTTCTAAGTGAGTTTTATGGAAAAGGCATCAACTTAAAGTTTGATACCTTGTTTGAAAATATTGATCCAATAACCTCCGAGTAACACGGATTGCTTTTCGTGTCTTTCTCGTTGTTATGATTGTATGTTTTTGTATGAATGCCTGGAGAAGCAAGAAACATTTGATTGGTCATTACACCAAATTTAGAATGATATATCCCATTTTCATATGCTATGTTATGTCTCTCAATCCTCAATCTCATTCCATATGATGACATTGTGCGTGGATACTTGGTTTGGTGTGTCAAGCAATACAACCACAGTGGATGGAGTTGCATGTAACATAGACTATTGCGTCTATTTCGCAATGCATTAAAGCATTTTGGCAAAAAATTGTCCAACTTTCAGTAGTCAAACTTCATTGTGAATTCAACATAGATGCTGGTCGAAGTACGAGCTGTATGACTACTTGGAGTATCGAGAAAAGGAGAGAGGGGGGGGGTTAATGAATCAACTTGCATCTTTAGACAGGAGTAGCGTTTTCTAATTCTTTTTATTTGCCCATTGTTTTGCTTTTATTTTCAGGGCTCCGCCCCATTGCCCGGACTACTTCCGGCACGCCTAGCCTGATAGTTTGATCACGACACCAGTTGCTGAGCACAAGATGTTGAATTCTGATGCTGCTAAGCCTAGGCCAAAACAATTCAATTCAATTCATTAAGACTCTAGGATTTTAAATTACAGAAATAAAAATCTTTATGATTAGGAATGCTAAGGACACTTGAAAAAACTCAACAGAGCTATCGAGCCAAGTGCCTTTTTCTACATGCTTAAAATGATTAGACTATTACAGCATACAAATTGAACTGAATATATAAATGCAAGCAACAACATCAAAGAATAAAATAAAAAAGCTAAATCGTAAAAAAATAGAAAGTTAAAAAAAAAATAAAATGCCAACATTTTGTATACCAAAAACAAAATATGTCTAGCAAAACATGCCAGCTATCAGAATCTATTAATGATTAATTGCATTACCGTAAATCCTCGAATTATTTTAGGCTAATTAATTTATGCTTTTTTAGATGGGGGCTGATTCGAAGAGAGGGCTTATATGAAGAGAGGGCTTATTCGAAATGAAAACAACTCAATTAATTATGGAATGCCAGGGAGTTTTAAAGAAGATCGAGGCATTAGGACCCCAAACAATCTTAACACTTTCAAGCATAAGATCAAGCTAATTTAATGAAGCATAATTTAATGCAACAAATTAAAAAAAAGGAAAATAATGTTTCCATTTATCATAAATGCCTTCGCAAACAATACAAAAATTATTGACATTTTTGTTCACTTTTTATCTTTTTATTTTTATTAATTTAATGACCTTCTGCGTTATTTTTTAATCACAAACCTCTAGGGGGCCATTACGGAAACAAGGTTTTTTGATATTTTAATGCTATCCCTGCCCCTGCCACTCTAGTAAACTTATTATGTATTTCATATTTTGATTTGATTTTAACATGCATGTATTACATTTCAACGTTTAATTTACACTGTAAACTTTTAGTGGCATAATTATACTTACTTACTTATACTTAGGCTTCAAACTTTAGGGCAATTTCGGGTGACGTTTTCTCCTGTTTGTCAAATGTATTAATGAAAGTCCACTCTGACACATGTCTTTTGATTTTCCAGTCATTTCTTTGAACAACGAAATGATAACAGATATGAGGATGATTATTATGAGCAGAATGGAGGCCAATCCATACAAGACGGTATTAGGAAATTGACAAGACAGTTGGATAAAGTGGGCCAAGATCTGAAGAAGTTTGACAATCAACAGGATTCGAAATTAGATTCGATAAGCCAAAAGCTCGACAAATTTGATATACGCATGTCACAAATGCATGGACAATTGCGAAGCAGTAAGTTTGAAAAATTGCAAATGAATTATCTGTGTTTATCGTTAAACTATAGTGTTTACACATTTTGTATTTTCTTATTAATTGACCTCTGTTTTTTCCTATTCATTGACTAATTTTTACAAACTTGCTACCCCGCACCCTTCTCATAAACATATTTAAAGTGTGTTTCAGGTTGCCCTGGGTAATTGCAGGTCAAATGGTCAACGCCTGCAAACTTTTTTATGAAATGTAAGTAGTTTCTGAGAAACCAAAAAGAAAAAAATAAGGTTCTTATAAAAAACGTGTATTTTATGTTTTCCCTGCCTGGTCTGCTTTATTTTTTCAATCTTTTTGCTTTTATAGCCTCGTTCAAATTCAAACCGATATGCGTAAATGTATTCTTGTTTTATAGCCTCCTCGTTCAAACTCATATGAGTTTATGTATTTGTTATTTTCATAGCCTCGTTCAAAACGATATGCATTTTTGCCTTCTTTGTTTGTTGGTTTTATTGCCTTGTTCTAAACCACATGCATACGGTTGGTTTATGCCTGAAGATTACTGATACAAAAAGTAAAAAAGAAAGGGCACTAAAACAAATCATTGTGATACAACAAAACTGAAAACGTCTAAACTTTAATTCATTTCCTATTTTGTTTTAAAAATTTAAATTGTTGCAGACATTTATTTTTGTTGTTTTAGCGAGTGGAAATGATCAAAATGTGCATACAAAGATTACGAAGCTGAGCAGAGATTTGGAAGAATTCGCTTTGAAGCAAGACAAAGTTGACGCACTGATTGCACGAAATGACAAATTCGAAGCAATGCTAGATAAAATATGCCACGAAATGAACGCAACAAAAGACGGCATGCTTGTTTGGAAGATTTCTGGGATTGGTAAAGCTTTGAGTGGGCGCCAAAATTCCCCTAATGAGGCCTTGGTCAGTGATTATATATTTGCAGGACCCTATGGTTATAAGTTGCAAGCTGTTGCATATTTAAATGGAGCAGCAAGCGGCAAAGGAACCCATTTATCTCTCTATTTAACAATCCACGAAGGAGAATTTGATGCCTTACAAAACTGGCCTTTTGAGCAACGCGTTTTCTTCACATTACTGGACCAAGGTGACGACATTGATGAATTGAACCACAAAACGGAGGAACTTCATTGCGATAGAAATACGTCCAGTTTCATGAGACCTAATGCTGGAGTCAATCCTGGATGGGGATTCCCCAAGTTTATTCCACTGGACAAGCTTTCCAATGGGCCATTTATAAGAGATGATTGTATTTTTGTGAAAATAGAAGTTGAACCAGTTGATGCCAATGATTTTTAAATTAAAATATTTCACAAGTTAGACTGAGTAAAGGTACCTTTTGTTTAATGTTACAGGCATGTAGCATGCTTAAATATGTATTAGCTGATAATGTACTCACGTTTATGTACAAACATTTTTGTAATATAATATAAAATCTTTTTTATTCTTCAATTATGGTTTTTTCTTTTTTTCTTTATTTAATGTTAGTTAACAAACATAGTTTTAACTAGCTAATTAACACTAGCTGTTTATTATGGTTTTACTAACATCTGTATATTTCAATTTTTACTTTATTTGGCTCCACTGTCATGCAAAGAGATTGTAAAAATGATAGCAGAAAAAAAATTATTCTCTGTTTGATTTTGCATAACATTTTACAATATGTATGGTTATTACTCTTGTTATTATTTCTCTTATACGATTGTTATTTCTCATGTATAATTAGAGTTATTTTATGCCGTCTGGTGATTGCATAGGCACGAAAGACATGAAACTCTGAGTTATTTTTCCTTTTTTTTTCTTTTTTAATTGCCTTTATTTATTCGGTTATAATTATTACTCTTGTGTTCTTATTCTTGTGATTTGACATTATTTCTAATTTTTTAAGTATTGCTGTTATTATATTTATTTGTTTTATTGCACGTTTTAAGTGACGTACGATAGCATTGTATAAATTGTTTACTTGGAAACCTTGTGGTATTTTCTTAAACTCGACTCCAGAGAGTTATGTGCAACACTATAATGGCACGAAATTGCTCTAAAAGGGAACATTCATAAGGAAGTGGTCAGAATTATTCGAGGGTAGGTAGCCAAAAGTCAATAGTCCTTCCAAAAAGTTTGCTAAAAATGAGAATAGTTTGAGCAACCCTTCCAAAATACGAATAAGAATATTATTTTTGTAACATTTAATCATAAATATTAACGATAATAATGAGCGACGTTTCGAAGTCATCTTAACATCATTTTCAAGCTAAATGAAATAAAAGACGTTGTTTGTATCTATAGAAAAATAAACAATAGAAATATTTTTATCACGTGATGAGAATTTTGGCGGTTCAGATGATAAGCGCCAATTATAATTTTACAAAACAATGAAAAAGCATCCGACCGTGTCACCAATTGTCACAGAAAATCTTTCCAAAAACAACTTTGCAGGAAATAAAAAATATATTCCTGCTTTTGTAATAACATCATCATTTTTAATCTATTAACCTCATTATTTGTGGTTACTTTTCTTCATAATGAGTAGAAGTATTATTATAGGAGTACTTTTTCAGCACTTATTTGAGATTAAACAATTTTTAGGGAATTTTCTGGTGGATGGAGGATGCGATTAGCATTGGCAAGAGCGCTGTTTACAAAACCTGATCTTTTACTACTTGATGGTAAGTTTAAAAACATTCTGTTTATAAGGGCGATATTTGTTGTGTTGTACTGAACATAATCTCTGGAAAATAGTCTTGAATGATGATGCCGTTACTTGCAAATTGATTTAGACTTCTTTATCTTCATACCAAGCTTCGATATTATTTAAATCGTATAATATATCGATTTAACAAATGCTTGCAAACCAACTTAATTAAAAAACTAAAATGTTTGAAATAAATAGAAAACATTTTTTGCGTTCGCCCCCTGATTGTATTATGTTTTATGTTGTTAGCAATGGGCCACATGACCCGCCCAAAGGTGAAATGGTTAAGGAAAGCTGCTTGTTTGATTCGAAGATATTTGTGACGAAGTAGAAAAGAATGAGGTTTAGATTCAAAACAAGTTCAAATGCGAGTACAAGGTTGAAAAATGCACTCGAAAAGGCGATTTAGCAAAATAAACAACTTTATTTGTAAACATCATATTATATTTTCGCACTATTGAAGGTTTTTGGTAGATTAGGTCTTCTTGTTGTCGCTATAATTAAGCCAATTTCCTTTCCTTCACGGAGCCTTCAACTTGTTTTTTCCGAATGACAACGAGAAATTGTCAATTTCTTGCACCAGATTTGACAAGCACAACGTTCTGATTCCCTATGGGAACAACATTATCCCCAAGTTCATTCTTTGAATTTTAAATTCAGTTGTTTTCCATGTCGTACTTCTACTTGAGCTCGTTATGGGTCTAAAGTTCCCTAATAAAACGACCACAGGAACGACTACTGAAAATGATTAAATTCAATGATTATAAATGTGTTTGATATTTTTGATTTGTCTGGATTTTCTCAGTGATAAATCAATTGTTTCAATTTTGTTTCTAGAACCTACGAACATGTTGGATGTAAAAGCAATCTTATGGCTTGAAAATTATTTACAGGTATGGCTTTTTGCAGATATTTATGTTATGCTAGAACCCTTAAATCTCGAACTCTCCAGGGGAATGAAAATTGAATCTTTTTGGTAATCTTTTGTTGTTGTTATGAACACCGTGCATACATTTTAAAGTTTCTTAACATTTGTTTTTTTCATTCTCAGAGTTGGCCTACAACGATGTTGGTTGTGTCTCACGACAGAATGTTTCTTGACAGTGTTGCAACGGATATTGTGTTCTTGCATTCAAAGTCATTGGATACTTACAAAGGAAATTACTCGGTAAAAGCTATGTTGTATTAGTAACAATCGTAAAAACAATTACAATTCTTTTGATTTCCATTGTTTTGACAACAATAGCAGCAGCTTTCGACTGTTTTGTGTTCATTGTCGTAATGCTTTATGAATTTCTAGCAATTATCAAATCAATTAATCTATCAATAATAAAAGTTAACAAACAAACAAATGTGTTTTTCAATTTGACTTTTTCACCGTGATCTTTTTGTGTTCTAAAATAATGAATTATCTTCATTTAAAAATAAATTTAGCAACGAGCCCAAAAAGGCTATTTATGAAGCTACAAAAGAAACAAGAATATTTAAATTTTGCAAATAAATTGAAAAATTGCCATTTTGCAGTGATTGCCCAGTGATTGTGCGATTTGAATTTTGACTTTTTTATATTTAATTATATTTGTTTATATTTATATATATTTAGTTACAAGCCCAAGTGAAATCTTTCTATTAATTCATTTCCATTTTATTTTCTATAAATTCAAAATTTTGCCTGCTTAGCCATATTGCATATTGACTATCAAAAAGAAAGGATTGTTACTGATACGTTGTTTTTTCCAGATATTTGAGAAGACAAAAGATGAAAAATTAAGGAATCAACAACGCGAATACGAGGCACAAAAGCAATACAGAGATCATCTACAGGTTAAAATTATTATTTTTTAATATCCTTTACATAAGGTATTAACACAAAAACTGCATCAATCCCAACGCCATGGGTGCACCAAAACAATACGAACTCCATGGTCATCATGGAGAGAAGAGAAACAGTGTCAAGCCCATCGCCATGATGAGGAGCAAAAGGCAGTACACACTCCATGGCAATGGGGAGAACAAAGGCAATATCAATCCCATGACATTGTTATCCACCCCATGGCATTGTTACAGAAGTGATTGCAAAAGAAATTTATGAAATACTATGTGGACAATTTTTGTAGGAACAGTTAATTTAATAGGAACACTTCTATAGTTTAAATAACCAACTTGTCTGATGTTGGAAAGGCAAGTCAATAAATATGAAAAGAGCGACAACAAAAGGCATATCTGGCTTAATTTCATTGGCAAGAGTGTCTGAACTTGTTTTCTTTTCAGGCCTTAAAATGCAAACTCTGACCTAGAAGTTTTTCAATTTCATTACTTTGCATAAGTATATATATCAGAACTAATTTCCACTGTTAAAAAAATAGTTTTGTTTTTAACTAAGTTAAGCATTATAATATTGTTATAATACATTATAATATAGTGTATTTTAATATTGTTATAACTTTATTTTGATTCCTTTCCAATATCACTTCACTTTCAGGCGTATATTGATAGGTGGCGAGTGAATGCCAACAGAGCAGCGCAAGCTCAGAGTAAATTAAAAATATTAGAAAAATTGTAAGTTCAATTAATTTTGTAGAACATTGATATTTACTTACTTTTTTTAATTAATCACTTGTGGAGTATTTTAATGTGGGCATTTTTAGCGAGTCAAAGTTTACTGATGCTATTCATATTGGAACAAAATGTTGTTTTTCTAATTCATATGAAAGAGCACGGATAAGGGTAATTTTAATTTCACGTTTTGAACAGGTAAACGTGGTCGCAGAAACAAATACAAAATAAAAAAATAAAATACTCTGTACAATAAATGAATGATATCGAAAGCGTTAGGTTTTCTCTTCGGACGTCGTTTTGGGCACAATTTTTGATTTGTAGTCTCGCATATTTTGAGCTACAACCCTGCAAACAGAGATATCATTTTTGGTTAATGAAAATACATTTAAATCAGATTTTATTCATATATATATCTATTCATATTTCGTTCCTATTAGTATATATATACTAATTTCTGTAATGTATTTTATAGACCAGACCTGAAACCAGTGGAAACAGAACCAGAAGTTGTATTGAGATTGCCTGAATGCGATAAACTTAACTCAACTGTGCTGCGGCTGGATGAGGTGAGGTACTTCTGTATATGTATATATATGAGTGATTATATTTAACGTGCCGGCCTGCGAAAGTCTCGAGATGACTTGTTTCCAGCAGGGAACATGGGTGAACATGCCGCATCCGGACATGGGACCGCCGGCTTAACGTCCCCTCCATAGGACGAGGAAACGAGCCGGTCAGTTGCCCGGAAGGTTGCCCATCCAAGTGTTGACCCGACTGGAGCATGCTTTACTTCAGTGATCTGACGTAAACTGTTCAGCATGCTCAGCCACTCGCTTCCTATATATATATATATATTTATAGTTTTTATTTATCTTCTATTTTGATCAATTATTGATTGGAAGTTAAATTTCTGTACACACTGGGTAGAGCACGGTAAACAATTAATGCTAGCTATATAGGACCTAGCCTCTTAAAATTTAGTGGGATCTATTGCTGTTGTCGGACTTGATATATGCCTATCTGGTATGTACATCCAAATTTGATATCTGTCAGGATTTCCTTTTTATAAGCAACTTGGGATTTTGGGTAGTGCTGAAGTTGCTTAACTTTCAGCCAGAATTTGGAACTCAAGTTGCGTAAATGGTTGCTTAGATGTTTAGCACTTGGCTTAAACAGTAATGGAAAATTGTACTAGAACTGGGCTTAAACAGTTCTTTTCACCACCACAGTGTCCTACTACGAAAACTGAAGAGCTTGCTCCAGTTGGAATTTATTTGAAATTGCTTGCTCGTCTGTTTTAAGTTGCTTCTATCTCATCTCAGAAGCGGGGTTACTTAATTTCCAGACGAACTTCGGTACTGTTCATCAGATTAGATCAGATGTAGATCAGTATGGTTTCCGTAACTTGCATTCGGTTGTCTCTTGTTTACTGAACTGTACCAATGATTGGTACGTAAATATTGATAGAGGGATTGATATACTGCTATGATTTTCATTGATCTAAGGAAGGCCTTTGATACAGTCGACCATCAAATTCTTCTGAATAAGATGCGTAATTACGGAATCGACGGTCTTGAACACCAGTGGTTTAGCTCATACTTAGATAATCGCAGGCAGTTCTGCAAGGTCAACGGTGTCAGCTCCGATCCTGCTGAAATCAAAATAGGGGTACCTCAAGGTTCTTGCCTTGGACCGCTTCTATTTTTGATTTACCTTAATGACCTACCTTTTGCATTAAAAAGAGCAGAAGCAACAATGTATGCGGATGATACAGCAATTTCGTTCTCTTCCGATAATATAGAAGAGATTGATGCTGTTGTCAATGCTGAACTTGCCTGCCTTGAGAAATGGTTACAGGGTAACAAGCTTTCCTTGAATGTTGTCAAGACACAGGCCATGATAATAGGATCGTCACAAAAGTTGAGGAAAATTGATACACCAACGGTACCGATTCCTCATTTTCGAGTAAATGGAAATGAAATTGATCTTGTGAAGGAAACTAAATATCTTGGTCTTATGATCGATGATAATCTAAAATGGGAGAGCACTGTTAAATGCACACAGAAGAAGATCTCTAGAGCTATAGGATTTTTGAAGTATGCTAAACACTATGTGCAAGAGGATACATTAAGGAATATGTATCTTAGTATTGTTCAACCACATTTCAGTTATTGTTGCTCTGTTTGGGGATGTTGCGGGGCAACTAAATTGAAAACCTTGCAGAAATTACAGAACAGAGCTGCTAGAATTGTTACAAGTAGCCCTTTTGACACTCCAGCTGCTCCTCTATTGCAGCAGCTTGGCTGGTCGTCAATTGAGAAACTGATTAATCGAGAAACATGTACAATGGTTTATAAATCTTTAAATGACCTCGCACCTGAAAACCTAGGTAACATTTTTTCCAG
>JAYJMH010065547.1:0-11720 GCA_036873815.1 Phacellophora camtschatica | reverse complement strand
TGCATAAATCCAACCCGCGTCAATTCCAACCCCCCTGGAATTTCAACCCCCCGTTAATCATCAAATCCCGGCAATAAAGAACCGTTGTTTTGCCCTAAAAATTAACATCCCAGAATATTAAGCTTGAAGTGCTTGAAGGTGTTCTGAATGTTTTTTTTAATACTTTCTTTAAAGTTGGATACAAGAATAGCTAAATTAACAATGTTAATATAAGCTAATTAAACAAACAAGGTGTATATAATAAGTAAAAAGCAAAATAACACTATTATGTGTCATTGCAGGTTATATATATATCCAATATTATGGATACATTGTTTGCATAAATCACAATTGCAAATGAAAGATTTCACATCTTTTATTCCGTTTTTAAATATTTTTAGATTTGGCGAGTATTTTATATTAATGGGGTTACATTGGAATGTCATAAATTTACTTTTTCCTTCATTTAAGACCACTAGGTTATCTTTAAACCATTTATTGAGACTTGTTAGCTCATTTCCTAGCTCTACACATAATTTCGGAATACTTTTATTAGTTGGTCATATTGTATTGTCGTCAGCGTAGTTACATGATTTATTTTTGTTTAGAAAAAGCAAGATATCATTAGTGTAGACATTGAAGAGCAGGGGACCCAAGATGGAACCCTATAGTACACCTTGTTTAATTTCCATCCAGTCGCTATGGGTTGAGTTTATTTTTACTCTTTGCACTCTGTTGCTGAGATAGCTTTTCATTAGTTTGACTGGTGCATTACTAAAACCGTAAGAACTAATTTTACCAGTAAGATTTCATGGGATAGACAATCAAAAGCTTTTGATAAATCCATGATCACAATGCCATCCACCTCTCGTTTATCTAAATTACTTTTCAAAGCTTCAATAAATCTTGCAAAAGCATGTTGTGTGCTCTATCCTTCTTCAAAGCCACACAGCATGTAAAATAGTTTATCCTTCATATATTGATATATTTGATTGAACAGAATTCTTTCATAAATTTTTGACGGAGATGGTAAGATACTTATTGGTCTATAGTTACTTTTTGGTGGCATTACCTTTTCTAAAAACGGCTGCTGTATCAGCCATTTTCAGTTCATGGGGGAATATATTGTCAGTAATTGATTTGTTGAAAATTTGAGCAAGAAGTTCACAAATATTTGGAGCTGCTATTTTAAGTATTTTTTTTTGGGGGGGGGGATATTATCAGCCCCAGTAGCTTTGTCAGTTTTTAGATCATTGATTATGCTTTGTACTTCAGTTGTGGTGATAGGTTAGAATTAAAATTCATGCGTAATATTAAAATAAGCCTTGATAGCTGTGATGCAAGGATGATTATCAAATGAAGACGTTTTGCTATTATTTAAAGTAGATCGATCAATGTTTAAGGTCTCAAGAATATTTATGAAGTGTTATTATCTTCAATTAAAATTATCTTTTTTGACTGATGCTTTTTTAATTGAAAACTGGCTTGATGGTTTTCCAGAAAATTTTATTGTCCTCTTGTCCTGTATGGATCTGGTATTAAGATTTCCAAATTAAAATTGTTTATTTTTTCTAATAAATCGCTACCGAGGAGGAGAAAACGAAACAGCGAGAAGAGAAAAGAAAGAAAAAGAATTTCCCCCTTCTCAGGTAGCAGTCCCCAAACAGAATAAGACTAAAAATGCGATTGTTGCAGGATAGAAAACAGAAAACAGACGTCATCTTTCAAAGAAATAGCATTCAAAACAAAATGTGAAGGCAATGTACACATGCGGCGCCCATGCTATAAAATATTAAGCAATATAAACTAAAACTGCGCATAAATTAATAACAAGAGCAGCTCTATATCGGCACAAAAATGTGGAATAGCCAGAGTTAATGTTACTGATAAAATTTCATCTTCAAAAATACTAAAAAACAAGGTATCAGGGCTGGTTCCATCTCCAGGAGTCACGCAATCTGGCTCGCAACATCGCAAGAATATCAACATCATAGCAGTAGTTATTGTCATAATTATTGTAATTGTTATCAGCGCAGTTGTTTGGTACTTTGCAAGATCAGGCAATGTGTGCATTTTCTTAACAGTTGTGGAGAATACGGTGTTCTGAATTGAGCAAGTAAAGTCCAAGAAGGGGGTTATGAGATTTGCCATTTTTGGGGTTGGCCCAATCCAATAGCCACCTAAACCATTCTTAAAAATCAGCTGTTTCTGATATCAAATAATTGCAAGAGGAATGAATTGTTCAGTTCCTGAACACGGCCAAAAAACACTTGACCACGCCTATTCAAATCCTACTCAATGTTGAGACTATTATACCAAGGACAAATCAAAAAGGCAACGAAACAGATCTGAATGGAACTGCCTTCCTGTTGTCTGATGTGTCGAAAACGAAACGAATTACTTAATTCCATGACGTAATGGTCACAAAAGCCACGATGGTCACAAAAGCCACGATGGTCACGAAGTCTACTGAAATTCGTTTCGTTTTCATTCAGATTAAAATTCCTTTTGGTTCGGTTTTTTTACTGCGCATTTTATATCAGATTTGAAGACACAATGGTAAACATGTAAATCGGTTTTAAACACGAGTTATTAACCAGCTTTTCGAATGAGAACGTTTTTCATTGTCTCAAGGACTATTATAAGGAACACTTGCAACGCCACAAACTCATGCATTTAACGGATTAAGCATCCCGGTGCACTTATTTATTCAGACACTTTTCAGGAGGCGCTTATTCTAGGGGGCGCTTAATCGATGAAATACGGTATTACATTTTAACCTTTTTGCCCTGCATGTAGCCCGTGGATTATTACTAATAACTTATGAAGTAAATAAGGCAAAATTTGAGGAAGTAAATGAGTGTAAATGCAGACACAACTCTGTAGACTTTCTGACTTTTCAATATATATTTATCTTTTGAATATAACTGATCTGTATTATGCAGGAGTCAATGTACTAATCATTGATATGTAAAATGTTTTACAAAACCTGTAGGTTAACGTATTTTTTTTATTTCCAGTTGACGGATCATATTCGCAGTGGTCAACTTTTGGGCCATGCAGCCTAACCTGCGGAGGAGGTTCTCGAGTGAGAACGAGACTGTGCAACAACCCTGTTCCAAAGCGAGGAGGCAACAATTGTGAGGGACCATCAATTGAAATTGACTTCTGCGCAAATAGCTTGTGCCCAGGTATGGTTTCTGATAAAAATTTTATAGTTCTTTAATTTTATTTTTACTTGATTTTCATTTGATTTTCTTTTCACGCCAGTGTCCAAAGAATAGAAGAGAGCAACTATCCTCGTTAAGACTGTTAAAAATATGTCTGCGGCTGAAAGCACGGGCAATAACAAATGCTGGTGTTGTTTTTTACAGTGTGTTTTTTTAGTGTCTTGTGAACGAGATGATTATTGTTGTTGTTGTTGTCGTTATTTTTAATTTTGTTCATGTTGTTGTTGTTGTATGGAGATAAAGAGAGCCTGGAAGACTTTTTCAGAGTGTATCATGGTCTAAAGCTATTACAATCGTCGTATTGCAAGGCTATACTTTGACGTCACAATTTACTTAGGCTCAAATATTACCACGCTAATCATAATCGAGATTACAATATTTGTTCTCAAAATGACTTTTAAAAACAAAAGGCCCAACTGTCAAACTGTCATTTGTCATGGGTATACCTAGAGATGTGTGTCATACCCGTATGTGTATATGGGTATTTGTTATGGGTATATCTATAGATGAGTGTCATCTCGACTACGGTTTACCACCGACCAATAAAAGACAAGGAGAACCCTTGCAAATCTTCTTCCTGATCACAATGGCACAACAACAACAACAACAACAACAATAGCAATACGAATCAGCAAAAAGCACTGCAAAGAAAAAATTTCTTATTGCACCCCACCAAAGCCGTGGAATAACTCCTGATAAAATTACATTGCATTTCATAACTGATTTTCAACCTTTTTTGACGGGGAAGGGGAGTCCGTGCTAGCATTTTATAACTGCTCCCCATTGAGCCAATTTTTCGGTTACCGTTTTTCTTTCCATATCTCCAAGAAATCATAATGTGCGCGTAGCATCAAACTTTTTCATTCATTCGCGTAGTATCAAACTGCGCACAAGCTCCTAAATCGATGCTGTCCTTGGTTCACTCTATGCCAAACTCCAAACATTGGATTCAATTTTATTTTTATTTCAATTTTATCCCCAAACATAAATTTAGTGTAAAATTTCAGACCCCAAATATAGACACGGACTCCCCCCGCTATATGAGGTAGGGAATACTATTACCTCATCCGGGTCATTCATACGTAGGCATATAATAATCGTTCATACGCAAGTGCCAGTAAAAATGTTGACAAATGTAATTATACGGAAATGCGTGTAGCTGGGAATTTAATCATACGTAATCATGCATTTGTACGCAAGTTCCAGTAAACGTGTAATTTTTGTGGGCGATTTCTCGTTCCCAGGATCTGCTGGAATTTCACAGACACAACAACTACTTCAAGATATTCTTCTTCATTTCCACGCAAAGTCAAATCCAACAAAGCCACCATCAGGTATTTGCATGCAAAACATATTATATTTCAAAAGTCTAAACGTTGTTGCTTCAAAATGGAATAAATATAGCCAATATATTCAACGAAATATTGCTAACAAACATAACAAACAAGGAAAATTTTACTTAACTGGAATATTTATCGATTTTCTCATTTTATAATCTCAGAGGGAGGCTTTTACTTGAAGGGGACGCCCTGTTCAAATTGTTATTTGAGGGAGACGTTATGTTTAAAATTTATATTTGAGAGACACGTTCTGTTTAAAAATGGAGTAAACACAACTTTATGCCAGCAGACAATAATATTCAACAACCGACAAAATGTAGAAATAAGCGAAGGCATCATGTTAGAAAAAATCAATTGGTGTACTCTCTTCCATTAAGAGTGAAATTAGGTTCATTGACATCAGACAGTCTTCAATATATTATATATGAAATCCTTTCTCGACTCAGGTTGGAATATTTTTTGCTTATTTCTTGGAAACCTCATATAATCAAACAAGTGAAGCTATTAGTAAGTTTACAAAAACGGGTAACAAAGTTTGTACTCGAATTTAGACATTTACGTTCAGGTCTAACACGTGAATATATCGCATAAATAAAAGAAGGAATTTTCACGGAAAGAGTAATAGACTATTGGAATGCATTTAGGGCTCATTTATACCAAACAAAGTAGTAGCGGCAATGTCTGTGCCATAATTTGAAAAGCTTCATGAAAAATTCTGTTCATATCTAGTATGCGACTTTATTCATTAGACTGTCACTGTGAGTTAAATTTGATTTCTCAAGGTTTTGGCTTTCCCCCTCATTGTTTATACTACATCAGTTATTACTATATTGCATTATTATCACCCTTGTCAATTTAACAGTTCTTTTCTACCAACTATTGATGTAAACTACAATTGGTGAACCTTCAAAGAACTGTTGAACAAGGGAAATTACAATTTTTATTGATGAGAACAGGGGAACATTTTATATTTTAAACGGGTATAAAGGAAACATTGAAAACATTCTTCGAGTTTTAGGAAACTTTCCGGATATAATTTTATGGAACAATTAAAAGACAAAGGGGACCCTGTGTACATTTATCACAAAAATAGGGAACACAGACCCCCCAGGGAGGGCATCTCTTGAACACTATCTTACGTATACGTTTCCTAAATAGGAAAATTCCAAAAGGCAATTTTCGCAATGCAAGGAGAGGTGGCAAATGAATTTGCTTTTGAGGTATTTAGCACACCAAAATCGCGGTCTGGAAGAGAAACAGACGGAGGAACAAAAGCAGCAAGTGACAGGCTGGACAATATGAAAAAAATTATCAAAATAGCAATTAGAAAGAGCAGCAAAGATTTTGCTAGAACTGTTTTTGCAAAGAGCTTGTATGTTATTATCAAGGTAAGTAATTCCACGAACATAAGATAATTTATGATTAAAAGAAAATGCACCCTGCTTTAGATCTCATAGGTAAGATAGACACGGGCCTTAGGAATCGTGGTGTGTTTTCTAATATTTGGTTTCTCATCACCTATACATTTTTAATTGGCAGGATATAATAAAAGTACATGCGTGATGAGAAACAAAAAAATAGAAAAGACAAAAAATAATAGCAAACATGGGTGGTAGGACAAAATAAATTTGTATAGATGGTGGGAAACCGAAAAACAGAAAATGGAGCACCACAATTCCTGATGCCCGTGGTTTACACTCAACTTTCTGATGTATTAGTTTCTTTAAATTCTTTTTTTACTGTTAGTGAATGAATGACCAATGTTATATACATAGCTATTTAAAGCTAACTTTTTACATACAAATATTGGTCAATAAAAACGTTATACCATAAACAATATGTTTATTTAATGCAACCAACATTACTTATTGTCTACATATTCTACAAAAACATTTAAAAGAAATTATTTGTTTGATTTTGGTTTTAAAAATCGTCTCGTTTTCTTTCCGTAGTTTCTATGGAATACTATTCCAAATTTCGCAACATCTTAACGATATTGTGTCCATATAAAACAGTACTTGGCTTCCTTCTGTTGAAAATAATGCTTTTGAGGTTGTATGGTTTTTCTAATATCCCCTGATAACGTTTTTGATGTTGCCTGTACGTCATACCAAATTAGACCCAGTTTTAAGGAAATTTGACCAATGTTAGACACAGCCTTGGAGACATTCTGGCCCAAAACTCCAACCGTATGGGTGGTCACACACCAATCCCCCCAAATATTAGGGATTACCCCTTTAAATATCAGCAGAAAATACTGCCTGATTCAGGTTGATAGCTGTTTTTCCATTGTTCACATATAAAAAAATAACATATCCGTTTTATCATAGAAAGAGATCAGCGAAGGAACTGCGATGTCAAAGATAAGCAAAGCAGCGAATGGCTACTTGGAATCAATCAAGAAAGATATCGGAGAGCAAGCTTTCTCAGAGCTGATTCTTGAAAATGGTGGTGCTACGTTGATGTTTGTAATTGATACAACTGGTAGTATGTGGATGGAAATAAATGCTGCAAAAGCAATTGCAACTGCCATTATCAACAAAACGAGAGATTTTCCAGTCGACTATATTCTTTCACCTTTTAATGATCCAGGTTCGAGTTGATATTTAATTTTTCATTTATAATTATTCAATTGATAGTTAATAACTATAAATTAACAATTTTCTGTTTGTTCTGTTTTATATATACTTTACAGTTGGACCCCTTTATCTCCAACTCTCAAAGGGATTAAAAATTTATTTTGAAAAATAGAAAAAGAAGTTGAAAAATAATTTCAATTCTACTTATTTTGATTTGGTTGAATAAGCTCAATGGTCAATAAAATGCTCAATGCTCAATAAAATCTTTTCAAAGCTTTACTATCTCGAATTTAAAAAGGTTCCAACGGTATCCATATTGGCAGTAACAACAGGGTTACATCTTCTGAAAAGTGTTATTTTGCATGTTGAAAGACAAATTTTCTAGAAAGACAATCTTCATAATAGGCCTCACTAAAATATGAGGTAAAAGAATCGTAGTGTTTGCTCTCTCTCATACCTATGTTTTTTCTGCCTACTGTTGACTTTTCCTTTGGTTTTTCCTTTTGTACTTGATTTTCAAATTCCCAACTGAGAGGCAGCCTCGCTTTATGATGAAAAGAGCGACGAATGTTTTGAGAATTTGAAAATAAAATACAAAGAAGGAAAAAGAAGAAGAAAAGTAGGTAGAGAAAAAACAGGTATTAAAACAAACATTACGATTCCTTTAACCGATGATCAAATCCTTGTTCTTGGCAGTGCAAATGAATTGTATCTCAAGACAAGGTAGCTAAATAACATTTCTTAAAGTAGATTACTTGCAAACCCTACTACCAATTTTTTTCAAAGCTGAACAATTTCTTTCCAGGAACCGGCCCAGTAACATACATGAGAGAACAAGAAAAAGATAAATTCGTTTCTGCTATAGCGGCTCTTCGCGCAAACGGTGGAGGTGACTGCCCTGAATTGGCTTTCAAAGGAATGCTTGACGCGCTTAATCAAGGACCACAGCTCGGCTCGCCGATGTTTGTGTTTACTGATGCCAGTGCCAAAGATGACACGTATTCAATGATGAACAAATTGATGACATATTCAGAATACTTTGCTTCAACGATAAATTTTTTTACCCATTCATCCGGCTGCGGGTCGGGGATAGACAGCTTTTCTGAAATTGCAGCGCACACTTCGGGGCAAATATTTCCTCTAAAATCTGACGCAGAAATCGCAAACTTTACAGATTACGTCGAAACATCATTGAACGACAGTGTCATTGTTAGCGAAGGAAAAAACGGGCGGAGTTTTTTCATCACTCTGGACGGTGAAGTAAAATTTTTAGTAATTGCTCTTACAGTGAAGGTAGACGGCACGGCAAAGTTCGTAAAATTGGTAGATCCGTCTGGAGTCGTTCGTGTTCCAAAACTGGTCTCAGCTTATTCCTGCATCCATCAGATCCCCAACCCGATGTCTGGCAGATGGCACCTTAAATTCCCTAATTCAACTAGAAATAATTCATTTATTGCAAAGTCAGTTGGAAATAATGCGGTTGACTTCATGCCATATTTTCTGCACCGAGAAAGAGAAGGCGACGATGCACCTGTTTTATCGATACGAAATCCTGTGAAAGGTAACCTTACATTAAAAGAAGTTATGCTTTGTGGTTTATACATCGCAGAGGAGCGCAAATAGGATTTTGAGAGGGCAGTGGTCCGGTTATAAAAGGGAGGCACTTTCTCCTTCGCAGTTTGTTAACATGTCTAACTTATCTGTTAGCTGCTGCATAATCTCAAAAACCACAATTTTCGAACGTTTACTGTGATGACCCTGTAATCTTGTCTCAGGCCTTATTTTATTGAATCCCTCAAGAATCGTATCTGAAGCCATTTTTCTCCATGAATACTTTTTGAAGGCTGTAAAGCAAAGGGCACTTTGGAAAATTTAATTTAAAAAAAAACAAAAACGCGTGATAAAGATTATCGACCCTACACGCAATTTTAAATACAATTCTTCGAGTTTAATTGTAGAGAACAATGGCTATTGATTGCTAACACAATAGAATATTTGAAGAAAACAATAGAACAAATTCGGACAATTTCCAAACCGAGATAGCACACCCCCAAAGCTGGTACCTCACTACGCCCTTACCCATAGTTGGCGAGGAATAGTTGTTTTAAATTAAAGAAGCTCATCTCCAAATTGTGTGTCTGTCCGACGTCTTCTATTGTAGAGGCCCAACCAAAAGAGCACCTAGCTTAACTGGATTTGATGTTGGTTAGGCCTGCAACAAAACAGAAGATAGCAGACAGACAAGTTTACTGTGGAGGTGCTGTAGCAAATTTAATCTGTTGAGGCAAGTCCTCAATACTTTACGGAATGCAAGGTGCTAACAAATTTTAACTTTTAAAGTTAAAAGCTTCTGCTTATATTTTTGATTGATGATGCAAAAATATTCGGTCAACTTTTTGGGAAAACCCGAAGGGCACTTCACTTACTTAAAAAACTTTTCATCATTCTTGTAGCACCTAAATTTGAAATTTCAAACTACAGGTAACTACTCGACAACAATGCTTCAGATAGCTGGCTCAAACTTATTAGACCATACCTCTTTGCTGGTTGACGTATTGGGTGCTTTGGGAAATGCCATGCAAAGCGACGTGAAACTCGAAACAATGCCTGGCGCAAAAGGAATTCTCAAAGGACAGATCAAGACACCAATCGGTAAATTCAAAGTTGCACTAAAAGGAAAGAAAACCGATGGGCAAAACTTCACACGAGTATCGCAAACGAGCTTCCATGCTTCAAATATCGTCATGCTAGCTATCAACGCCGGGGTTGAATTCACCGCAAATGTTACTAATAGCACGACCCCAATCAGAGTGTATTTCTTTAGCAACGCTGCAAAAGATATATATATTTTGACAGCTTCGTCCACCTTCGGTAGTGTTGAAGTCAACCCCAATAGGTTTGAGCTTCTCAAGAGAGGAAACGCAACAATAGGACTAACCCATAACCTTCCAGTCAATACTGCGAGCCTTGTTGGAAAAATCGTCACAATAACTTTGTCTGCGATCGGACAATACACAAAAGAAAAGAATCAGCTCGAAATAAAAATGTTATAAGTAAATTAAGAAACACGATAACATAGAGGCTCTTTACATGAGACAAGAAACACGATAACAAGAAAAACGATAACTTAGAGGCCCTTTACATAAGGCCCCACATGAAACTCGTGTCAGCAAATTTCAATGTTGTTCTTGAGCCAGTTGTCTTTGTATATCAGGGCAACATGAAACCCGTGCCGGCATGAGCTTTTATGTCGCATATTTGTTACGGCCTGCTAATAAGCATTTGTCATATATCTAGAGGTGGTGTGTTTCAATCATGACAGAAATCTTGAATATTATTTCACACCCACCGTATAGGTCTTCTGTAAATTGGAATGCTTTTTCTTAAATATTTATGACAACAGAAGTTTCTTGTTGGGTCTCTCGTGAAGGGCCTCTGAGAACATGATGATTCCACGAACAGTAGACACCTTAATCTTACACCAAAATAATCAATCATATTCATATAATGCACGTTAAATACAAATACAGTATACGGGAAAAATCATGCAATCTATAGGACCCAGAAAAAGGGATGCTTAACTGGTTTGGGCAGGGAATTAAATATATAAGTAAAAATAAAAAGGAAATCAAAAATACAACAGTAAAAGAATACGCATGCGCATACAGATCTAAACTGAACATCGAAAATTATTGCACTATATATAGGCAGTTAGCAGTTAGTGATGACAAGGTTGGATGTGTTAGTGTTTGGCACAGAGACGTGGGAAGCATTTGAATAGCGAGGGGGCACGCAATTTGAAGGGCACTTCGACCACACCCAGTTTTTTGACGACCACGCCCTAAACACTACTTCCTCACTTCTGCTTATGGGGATGATCTTTATGTAAGCCTATGATTAAATCAAAGATTGCAACCTATTATTTGAAATATAGCCAATGTATTTTCAAATTCAAATGGCACTCTCCCGATTGTTTATTACCTACAATCCTAGACAAAATTGTTGAAATAGAAACCATTTTCCTATCTATTTGTGTGTTCTTATTTTATAGTCCCCCCTCCCCTGAATAAGAAACGTTTTCAATGGAAACGTTTGAGATTTTCTTGGGAACGCCTGAAAATGTTTGAAAGAACTGATCAGTTTTAGAATATGTCTCAACGACTTTTGTCTAGGATTGTAGATTCTAAAATATAAATTATTTATAAAATAACGACATTAATAAACTACTGAAAGGGTCGTCAAATAATTAATTGAAGCTAACTAATGGCTCACGCCAAATACAAGTTAGCTATTCAAATAAATTGCTGCTTTATATTGATATAAGACCAGTTTTGCCCTTAAAACTCCAATTTTTTTTTCCAAATTTAAAGATTTTGTTTGACCACTCCCTTCAGACTCTCGGAAAAGGCTGGAAACAGCCTTTTTGGCATTTGAATCTGTAATGAAGTTTCTAAAAATCAACCATTTCAAGCATTATTTTAACAACTGTCTGTAGCCTCAAAAAAGCACATTTTTTAATTTTGAGGGCACCCCTAGTGCCCCCCCCCCCGTTCCCTACGTCTCTGGGTTAGCAAATTTAATAATGTATCAAT
>JAYJMH010065536.1:0-11722 GCA_036873815.1 Phacellophora camtschatica | reverse complement strand
GGCCATCGATTTCCCAAGCAAGGAGCAATCTGTTCGAAAAATTTTCAGATTTTTTACGCAAAATATATAATTTCATCTATTTCGAAAATGATCAACTAAAATTCATTTGTATAAACATAACGGTTTTCTACTGCGCATATACTTTATTTTTACTAGTACGAAATTAATCTTGATCCTCAAAAACCACCGGCTGCACAAGGAAGATTTTGGCGCCGAAGTTGTGGCCAGGAAAGGGTTAAGAAAAGAAACTTGAAATTTCGGTGAAGATTACATAATACTTGCCTACAAATCATTTCCTACACATGACAAACTTTCCAATCCGGTATGACTATGCCTATGGATGTGTGTGATGTGAAAAACTACCATTCATTTCTTGATTTTAACATTCTGACAATTCAATTATACTTATGAATTTAAATAAATTATCTAAAATTAATGTCTCAACTCAAGAATATAATCTACAACGATTGGCCTGCGCTTCTGGCTTGGCCTTGAAATCTAACATCGTGGCCGAAATGTTTCATTTAGGTATGCGCTTCGGCAGAAAAGAAATTTGTTTGAATTTTCCTTTTTTTTCGGCCTGCAAAATTTTTGATTTTGTTTGTTGTCTCTCGCTCAAGTCATTATCTTACCAAGCCTTATGTGCAGATGTGATTTTGCAACAGTTCCTGCGTGAAACAAATCATCTTGGATGGAGTTCTTGTCTCTAATTTCAAGGGGATCGTCCATTTGAATTGTGTGAAACGCAGCCATTTTGTACAGTCACTTTACTTTCACTTCGCACTTCACGAAGAAGATTCAATAACAACAACAACGACAACGAAAATTCCAACAATGACGCAATCAAAAGAGTTTGGAACCGAGTGGCAAAAGTTTTGGCGCGAAAAATAAACTGCTTTGTTGCCATGTTACGTCAGTGGTGAATAAATGATGGATTATCCCAAGGATTTCAGAGCTCTGTGCTTTATGTTGCAAATGCATTGGATTTTATTGAATCTACACAGGTATTCTAGGTACACAGAGTTTTGAAACGGCAGGTACCTAGTTGCCTGAGCTTTCCAGAAGATTTTTAAGACGAAAGAGGTGGGTTATAATGTTATATTTTCTTTCTCGTTGAAAAAAATATGCTAGTCTATCTATAATAAGTTTGTAAAGCGAGTCTATTACACGTTAGACCGTTTAATTAAATGAAATAGAACTAAGCCTAAAACTGTAACAATAATATCTTAACTTGATTTATTTTAGGGTCTATCTAGCTTTATTCTTGTCCAACGTCAACGAGTAACGATAATTTGGTTTTCACAGCATTACATTTTATTAAAATGTATTAATCTACAATAAATAAATGACATTTTAACACTACCATCGTTGGCCTAAACCAAGCATTGTTTGTGTAAAATAGAGTCCAGTTCTTCATTCCAGTAAGGCTAATCTACGAATGATATATAAAATCAGAACTGCTATCAGTAACCTCACCTAAGCGTTTAACAAGTTTTCGTTCACTGTTTAATTCGAGTTTGCATTATCTCAGAGACGTAGGAAGCAATTGAATAGTGGGGGGGGGGGGCACAAGAATTGAAGGGCACTTTGACCACACCCAGTTTTTTTTATGATCACGCCCTAAACACCGCTCCCTCTTTTTTTGCTTGTAGTTGTAGGGTTGATTTTTACATGAGCATACGGTTAAATCAAACATTACAACACATTACTCGAAATAACATAACATTAATATCCTAATATGACGAATGTATATTCAAATTGAAATGACACTCTCATGATTCTAGAATAAAAATTATGCAGTACATAATGACATTAATATACTGCTTTAATGTCATCAAATAATTAGATAAAGCTAACTAATAGCTCACGCTAAATACAAACTAGCTAATCCTAAATATTGCTGCTTTAGATTGACCAGTTTTACCTTAAACATTCCCTTTACAAGAAATTTAAATTGATCTTCAGATAAAGATTTTACATCTGCTATCTCTACTACTGCCCGTTATTTCAAACATTCGAATTTCTATCCCCCTTCGTTAGGTTTTTTTCTCGATATAATCATGATGTAATACTACCTGCTATCTCCAATCAGCGGTGTCACCAGCCCTAAAAACTGGGGCGACAAATTACTGCCCGGGTCTGGGGGTATTCCCCCAGGAAAATTTTGTATAACCACGCCCTTAGACACTCGGAAAAGGCTGGAAATGGCCTTTTGGCATTTTAATGTGTCATTAAATTTTTGAAAATCGACGATCTCGAGCAGTATTTTAACAACTGTAAGTTTTATCGTGGCGTATATATATAAGAAGGATGGAAAAACGTGGTAAAAAACATGACGTGAAACTTGGTAAAAAGTTAATAAAGAAATTATTCCAAAAAAATAAAACATTTTTCTTCCCCTACATTTTTTTTAACCTAGTCTATTTCGAGAAATTATTAAATTAAATCGAAATTCTGAGCATTAAAAAGTACAGCACAAAATTGATCAAGCCTTCTCCGTGCTCCATCTGAAATAGCCAAAGATTTTATACTTTGCCAAGGTATTGACCAAAGACTCTATCTACGCATTGACCACAGACAAGAGTTTTTCAACGGAATTTTTTTTTAAGGGCTCTTCTTGCAACTTTTTTGAAAATTCGTGATTATAGAAGGGGCACATTTCAATTTCCTCGGAGTAAAAATAGGGCACTTTTCAATTTTTCACGTGAAAAAAGGGCACATTTTTCAATTTTGAGAGCACTTTTTCCATGTTTGCAAAAAATTGGGGGGGGGGCACGTGCCCCCCGGTTCCTACGTTTCTGAATATATCGTCTTTTTTGCGTCGTTCCTGTTTACTGAATTCAACATGTCTTCTATTTGTGGTTTTCCTATCACCCATGCATTTTTATTGCGATACATTGTACCCATCCGTTTTCGTTTGTCTTTTCTAATTTTTGGTTTCTCATCACCCATGCATTTTCACTTTGTCCTAAGGCATGGGTGATGGGAAGCAAAAAAAGAGAATGGTATGGGTGCAGTGATGAGAAACCATGAATTAGAAAACACACTAAAGTATGTGCATGGATGGGAAACCAAAAAAATAGAGAACACACCACGATTCCTGAAGCCCACATTTACTCTAATATTTTTTTAAGCCCATGCTTTATCTAATGACATGAATGCTTTTTCAAACATCTGAAACGTCATGTTGGATGTTTAACGAAGTATTGGCTTTAGGGATCTTTGTTTTTCTTATTTTTTGTTTCCAATCACCCATTGATTTTAGTCATCAAGCATGGATGGAGGGACACCATAGATATGTGACGAAAAACCAAGTTAGAAAACACAAAGGAAGATGGGTGGTAGGACACAATAAAATTGCATCGGTGAAAATTAAGCCCGTGCTTTCTCTAATGACATGAATGCTTTCTCAAACATCTGACAAGTCATGGGGGCAAAGCTATGGAATGGTTTGCCTGTAGCAATTAGAAATTCCTACTCGAAATATTTATTCAAAAGGAATCTTAAAATATATTTATAAAACTTGCTTTGAATGCCATTGCACAACATTTTAAACTCATATTTCAAATCTTTGATTGGCCAATTTAAATACCTCAACTTGAAATTAATGGGTTTTATGACGGGGCTCTCTTCTGCTTAGTTTATTTACTTTGAGAGCTCCTGCTTTAAGAATTCTACTATATGCCTAACCAGATGTCTTTATTTCATTATTTACAATTGTATTATTTTATCTTACTAATTTGCATTTTTTATCTATTGGTTGTATTTGTTGAGTTGTATTCAATGTGGTGGAATTTGAAATAAAAAACAAAACAAAAACGGATGGGTGATGAAAAACCGAAAGTTAAAAAACATGAAAAAATGAAATAATATGTGGGTGGCAGAACACAATAAATATGCATGGGTGATAGGAAAGCAAAAACAAACACCATGATTCTTAAAGCCCATGGAGAAAGTTGGTAGCCACAAAAACAATGTAAATGTCACTATAACTAAAAGTTTATGGCACATGTATTGTGGAAGAAAATCACAATATGTGATATTAAAGGTACGCTACGAAGCATACAGGAAATTTTCTTGCTGGAGATTTAATGCATATTGTTTAAGATACAATGGCCTATTGTTTTCTATTATCTACTCAATCCTACAAATGTTGAATGTGTTAGACTCAGCAAGGAAAATTCTAAAGACTTAGCAGCAGGATGTAAGATTGGCAGAAGAATGTGAGAGATTCACAGAATTCTACCAAAGCACACAGAATTGAGATTTGCAAGGTTTCATTTTAAAAATCAAAAAATACATTTAAAAAATTTTGGTTGTAAAATCTGGTGCTCTCATAATTGCAGAACGTGTTCATCACAAAATTCAGATAAAGTAGTGTGTATTCTTAGACTAATCATTGAGCATCCAAATTTGTTAACCATATTGAAGCTCAGATATTTGTTTTGCAGCAAATAATTGATAAATTGGGACCAAATTTATCACACAATAAAACCTGGGCTCAGAATTTTAGATTAAAGTTGGGTACTGTTCCAAATTTTTGGCAAGCACAGTTTAAGGTGTTGTTTCTATTCCTACCTTGGCATGCAATCAATTAGAGCTGAACACAATACGAACAGTCAATAAACAAAAATAAAACAAAGTGTAAATTTTCTGATTTTGATAAAGCAAAACATTTAGAATGTAATCATCTGTCCCTGAAAAACAAGAAAAAAATAATATTAGAATTATGGTGACATAAATATTTGGAAATCTTTGTGGGTATAAAATGTGATGCTCTCATAATTGCAGAACGTGTTCATCAAGATATTCAGACAAAGTAGTGTTTTCTTAGACTAATCATTGAGCATCTATTAACTTCATATTCATTTATACCCTGCAGATATGGCAGCCATATCCTGTACATGGTCTTCTAGGAATACAGATGCTATTTTAAAGTTTTTTACCAAAAACAAAATTTTTGTTTAATAACAAAAAAACAACAAAATGTCAAATAGCAACAATGGGACTCAAATCCAAACCAGGTTTCATTGAGTCAATTGGTAGTTTCAGGATTAAAATCACTACACCATGGCAGCAATGCTGGGATGTGAAGTGGGGTTATTTGACCAACTGTCTAGCATTTGTGTGTGTTCCAAAATAATTATGTATGGGATATGGCTCCTGTATCCATAGACAATTATTTATAATGAATTAACGTTCAACTATTTTGCTTTGTTTAAACTAAGTAGGTATAATAAACAATAATAAAAACTTCAAAAGTAAAATACAAATGCAAATTTTATGTACACTATTTGAACTTTCTGCAAACTATTCCATAAAAATGCAATTTATAAATTCAAGAATATGTTTTAAGTGACTGCAAACTGAAACAAAACTATTCATGTTTCCATCCAGTTTGTGTTGCTGTACAAAATTATTCTGTAAACTATTCAAAAGCAAGACATTGTTTAACTCAAATTTCAAGTTATTAAACTAGAACATTTAAATCGAGGACCTTCTTATAACATCATGACATCTTTACATGATATGATTGGCAAAAAATTTGCTAAGTTTCATACCTTTCTCTTCTTATCTCCACCAAGTTCAAAATGTTTGCATCGTTTTATTGACACTTGTTTTCTGTACTTGCATTCTGTACATTCCATCCTAAGTACGATCTTCTTTGTTGTCTTAGCCTGTAATTAATGACTCAATATAATAAAAATAAAAAATATGAGTCCTTTTGTGGAGTTGTAATACAGCCAGGGGTAGAGAGCCAATTGGGAACATGGGGCAATTGCCCTCATCTCTTTTTTGGCCAGCTATTCTGCTATTATTGTTTGTGAAGCCTACTTAGCCAGATCTCTCCTTGTAGAACCTTTTTGCCCCCCCCCCCCTTAATTCCTCTGAACCAAGCTATGCCCTTGTTCATAACTATACTTTTTGAACAAACTTACACCTTAACAAGTTGCCTTCCATGCACACAAACATAAAAATCAGTCTGTATTTACTCAAAAACTAGTCTGGCTTACAACAGTATTTATTGTATTTAAGACATCAAAGTCAAATTAAATGTTATTATCATACTTTTTTGTGGAAAATAGGCTTTGTCTGGCCTCCATATCCAGCTTGTTTCCGATCGTAACGCCTCTTTCCTGTGATAAAGAAATATCATGTCATTTTAACATATAAAATGTTAATAATAATATGCAACAAAAGCTTCCTCACCAACCACAGAATTAAATTTGGTCTCTAAATAAATGTTTTCAAACAAACACTTTAGGCCAAAATTAAAATAATAAAATAATACATTTTCTTTTAGGTCCCACTTTATTAAATAAATAAAAAGTACAACATCGCACCTCAAAAACGTCAATATCACCATCAGCTCTCAATTAGATCAATTTAAATATTATCATATTTTTAACTCATTCTTTTAATTTTGCAAATTGTCTTACCCTGGGCAAAGAGAGAAGCTTTTCCAGCCTTGTACTGAGTAACTTTGTGGAGTGTGTGTTTGCGACACTTCGTGCCTTTACAGAACGTATTCCGAGTCTTCGGGACGTTGACCTGAAATAAGTAGATTGGTTAATTTAGTTTCATAATATGAACTTTTTAAACTAAAAACATAGCTCTTAGTTGCGATCAAAATGGATTTAATTTTGAAAAGTTTCAGCCTACCCACCATTTTTCCGTTTCAAATTTGCAAAGAAAAGATGGAAGATTGATCAGCCTCGATGTAATTAACAGCGCCTCTTTCCAGTGAAGACAAAATTCATGATCAAAATGCAGAGTGATGGATCTGTGGAAGCAGAGCAAAAGACCCCAAATTTATCTGACAATCAATTCTTTTTATAAAAGTATGTTAGTTGAGAACAATTTATTTTATTGATATCACATAATTAGATGTTGCACATAACTGTTTCTTTTGATATGATGTGGGTGAATAACACGGAACTGCTTTGCAAAACAAACGGAAATTAGCTAACAATGCAACTGGGACTCAAATCTCAAAACGGGATGCAGAATTTCTTAGGTACCTCCTGGAGTTCTTCAGGCCAATTACGTAATTTTTCAATATAATTTTGGCCGCTTCTTGTGTAACGCGTGAGTTTTAGAAAATCGAGAGTTTTCGAGACAACATCCAAGTGCTGACAACATCCAAGTGAGTTACTCTGATTCTCAGCTGAAAATACAGGCTTGAGGAAAAGTAAACTTTTTTCATTCTCATTGCAATTTCTCTCACTGCTCCCTTTCTATCCTTGGTTACAGAGAGCCTCGAGAAAAAAAATCGAGACAGAAAGAAAAAAAAAATCGTGAGAAAAAAAAGAAAAATCGAGAAAAAAAGAAGAACAAGAAAAATCGAGAAAAATAGAAGAAAAAAGAATTTATGAATATCTCGTGATTTAATTTAAGAGAATTTTTTTTATTTTTCTGATTCGAGCTTTTGTTCCCCCTCATATCTTTGCTTTAATTAGCTTTTTTGGGTTGGGGCTAATTCGAAGTAGGAATCTTTCCTGTTGGATAGCTACATATATGAAAACACTGCAGAATAATTACATGTGAAAAAGAAAAACATTCACATCACAGAATTCACAGAATAAAATTTAAAACAATTAAAGTTCTGAAAAACCATTATTAAAAACAGATACAAGACTCAAGCAGAAACATGAAAGTCAATCAAATTCACAAAATCTGGCTTAATCTCCTCAAAATAACGAGAAAGAAAATCTTTACGGAACTTTCAAATACTTTATACATTATTGAATTATCAATATACTTTCTATTCTAATGAATACACAATCGCAACTTTGTCATATATAACTTTGTCGATAAAATTGTTAGCCTTTATAAAATCAGCATTACTAAAAGTTTGAAAAAAATACAAGGGGAGATTTTCTGAAGACCATTTTGCTTTTCCAAAAGCCATGTTTTTATAATTATTAGAATAAACAAACGAAAATTTGAGCCCGCAAACCAGAAATCACTACCATCAACACTACCACGTTTCGTTAATGTCGTACATTATTTACATGTATGCTGCTATTACACACTGATAAAAAATGATAAACTATCTGGCCAACTATATTTTTATTATCAATATTAACGATAATAATGAGCGACTTTTCAATGTCATTTTAACCTCATTTTCAAGCTAAATAAAATAAAATGTGTTGTTTGTATGTATAGAAAAATAAACAATAGAGTGAATTTTGGCGAATCAGATGATTGGCGCCAAAAAGACAAAGTGAATAAAGACATCGAAACGTTGCTTATTACTATCGTTAATATATATAATTGAATGTTACAAACATAATATTTTATTCGAAATTACATTTTTCAACAAATAGAATTCGCTGTCTAAATTTTAAACTATTACAGATGCACTTTATAATATACAAAAAGCAGGATGCATTCTGCAAACTATTGCAAACACTGTTATTAACCCAGTTCTGAGCTGAAGATGAAGGCATGTATAAAATCGTCAATCAACAAGCTGGATATGAAAATCTAAATTTCTCAGTTGGTATTGGAGTCACCAGGATGTTTTTTGCTGTCAAAATGTGGAACAGAATTTATGGCTGCTTCTTCGAGTTGATTAAAAGCGTGCATATAAAGGCAGTTTCAATTTCCTCTTTTTGACAGCAAAATCTAGTCGCAACTAACTGGTGACACCTCAAATTCTATGTTTGTCCCTTGCATGTTGTTCCGCGCGGATTTTGACTTAATAGGTGTGTCTGCTCTTTCTCTGAAAGTCACCCACAGTTCTAGTGCAGTTACCCTATATATATATATATATGTTAGTCTCACAAATCTTGTGTAAAAAAAGTAAAATGCGAGATGCCAAATTTGGCTATCCAAAGTTATCTATGAAGAACTTTGTCGATGAAATTGTTAGCCATTATAAAGTCAGCATTAATAAAAGTTTGAAAAAAATACAAGGAGAGTTTTTCTCAAGACCACTTTGCTTTTCCAAAAGCCATGTTTTTATAATTATTGGAATAAACCAACGAAAATTTGAGCCCGCAAACCAAAAATCACTACCATCAACACTACCACGTTTCGTGTTGATGTCGTACATTATTTACATGTATGCTGCTATTACACACTGATAAAAAACGATAAACTATCTGGCCAAATAATAAAATTGCCCAGAATTACACATCGAATAAATATAACAAATAATTCTAATGTAAATAAAATATTTACAATTATGGATTAAGAAAATACAATTTTGTTCCTTATTATAGATTTAATTGAATTGTTCCACACCGTATATAATAATAATGATAATAATAATAATTGGGCGGTTACATCAATACCGTGTAAAAGCAACATATTAATAATAATAATAATAATAATTGCAAGAAACAATAGACTAATTGCCAAACACATTGTCAAGAAGCGCTATTCCAAATTTCCAAATAGTGCGGAGGAGGTTCGGAACATATTACTGCAGCAGATGTATACGGAGGAGGTAGATCATCCAAATCGAGGCTCTTTACAACGTCTGTTTGACCAATGGCAGTGGTCCATGATACTTCCATTGGCACGAGAGTACTTGCTGCTTGACTATGCGACATGTTGTTCTGGAAATCATTGTTTTCATATGTGATACTTGAAGCATCTACACGTGATCTGTCGTGTGTTCTGAAACATTGAATTCGACATCGTCTCCTTGCCAACATATATGCAAAGATAACCAATGTTAGAAATATAATAGATCCAATTGCACTCCAAAGAGCCGTTGCAACTGAGGATTCAATGCGCAAATATTAAAAAGATATATTTTAAACGTATGAAACAAATAATGTCAACACACAAATCTTTTAATTAAATGTAGGATTAAATACAATATAATCATTTTTAATGCGAAAAAGCAACAGGTATTGCCTCCGAAAAATTAGAGGGCTACTGCGTAACAGGTAAGAGCGAAGTCTAACAGATGACTGGACTGGACTGGATTGTTTTGGGATGATCTGTATAAGAATATGTATTGGAAAATTCGAAAAGTACTGAACGAATTTGAAATATACCATTTATTTGTGGACATGATTGTGCATTGCAACGAACAGATTGCTGAGTGGGACCATAGCAGGTATGACTGTTGCAAATTCGGTTGCGTGTGCGAAGTCCTCCACCACATGTTATGCTGCATGATCCGTAAGAACCCCATTGACTCATTCTGGGATCTACAAATAAACGTAAGAAGTTGAACAAATGAATATACAGCTACCAATCTTGGAGCACCTCTACAATCTGTTATTAAAGGGACACGTGAAAACCATATCACACAGGCCGTTTTTGCCTGCCTGCAATCGTGTGTGATAAAAAAATTTCAAATATGACTGGTTGGTATCCCAAATATTTGTTCAGCCTCTCATGAACATCGTTTTAAGAACAGAATGAGGCGCGTAAGAAGAATGTTAACGAATAACTCAGCAAAAATATACATGGAGACCCGAAAAAAGTACTGACGTTTGCAGAGCTGTAACTTGAAATCAGTTCAGCTGCAAATTTTATCAAATTTTACAAAAATCGACATCCGAAGAGCTTTTATTTTCATTTCATGAAAAACTTGCCCTCAACGTATGGGCCGTTAGCATTGCACTATGCTAGATGACCTGAATGTTGACAATTTTTAAGAGGAATCTAGAACACTCTGTTAGAAGTATCGTCTACACATAACACGTCAAGTCACCAAGTGATGTTTGGAAAAATTTGGGCGTCACCAAGTGATGGTTGCAAGCCAGTGTTATTCAAGTTTGAAGAGGATAAGTTACTTGTTCGGAATCTCCTCCGAAGTAAAAAGATTCCTTTCGTATTTTGCGGTACCTTATAATAAATAACTAGCTAACTTATGGCATGATACAATCTCATTCTATCCTTTGGACGATAGGAAAACAGAAACCGCTGCATTGCGGCTTGCGCTACTCCATTTCCAAGTTCCTTAACTTCAAATGATGATACAGTTCATTCCAGTGACACATGAGCTGTTATTTGAAACAAATATAAACTTAGAAACTGTTTTCACATTACTAGGGAGTGCTGTGTTGCAAGTTTCAGTATTTCTCGCAGTCAATTGCCAAATCAGTAAAATAAAGTATATTGAAAATATTTTTAATTTCAGAACTGAAAATTTAAATTTTCCGAAATTCAGAACATTATTGAAAGAATTTGAAATCTTTATTTGCCTTGTAAACATGATTGTGTATTGCAACGAACCGATTGTTGCGTGGGACCATAGCAGGTATGACTGTTGCAAGTTCTGTTGCGTGTGCGAAATCCTCCGCCACATTCTCTGCTGCACAATCCGTAAGAAGCCCATTGACTCATTCTGGGATCTACAAATAAAAGTAAGAAGTTAAACAAACGACTACAGCTACCAATCTTGGAGCACCTCTAAAATCTGTTATTAGTAAAAGGGACACGTGAAAAACATATCACTGAGGCTGCTGTTGTCTGCAATTGTGTGTACAGAAACATCTTCAAATATATTTGGTTGAGATCCCAAAAAAGAAAATGTCTTCATTATCAATGACAGAATGTAATCATAGAAATTGTGGAGGAAATTCCAAAAAATTGATGGAAGCAACATTTTTCAGGGGAATTGTAGGGGGATTAAGTTATTAAAATTGTGCAGAGATATGGAGGGGAATATTTTATCGATTTTAACCGCCATTCTTCTCCTAAAAAACCACACAAGAGGTAACCTAAATAAAAGCTAAGAATACCATAT
>JAYJMH010065535.1:0-34372 GCA_036873815.1 Phacellophora camtschatica | reverse complement strand
ACTTTCATTACCAATCTAAAGGCATAAACCACGTGCTACTCACAACAATGGCTAATTTCATTACCGATCCAAAGGCATCAATCATGGGTTACACACAGCAATAGCTACTTTCATTACCAATCTAAAGGCATAAACCACGTGCTACTCACAACAATGGCTAATTTCATTACCGATCCAAAGGCACCAATCATGTGTTACACACATCAATAGCTAATATCATTACCGATCTAAAGGCATAAATCACGTGCTTCTCATAACAATAGCTAATTTCAAAACCGATCTAAAGGCAGAAATCACGTGCTACTCATAACAGTAGCTAATTTCATTAGCGATCTAAAGGCATCAATCACGTGTTACGCACAACAATTGATAATTTTGTTATTTTTGATAATAGCTAATAAAAGTTAATAAAAACAATTACGGTTTGTCGCATTGAAAATGTTGACAACATTTCATTTACTGAAATTAATTAAATTTGTTAATTTAGCATTTTCATTGTTGTTTTGTAAATACCGAAACAAAATGGAGGTTGGTCATAATGTTAAATAATTGTTAAATATTCTACGGAGATGTTATTGAGATGTAAACTCTGTATTCTGGTATCTCAAGACAAGATAGCTGTTGAAAAGATAGCATTTTGTTCGACCCTTGAAAGAGTTAAAATTTATAGGTCACGTTTGCTTCAGATTTTGAACGTGGAGTTTTAAGATTGAGACCTCCAGAATACGTTCCTCGAATCTTATTATTTTAAATTTGTAAACACGGACGTTCAGATCAGAATTATTGTTAAGTCTAAGTCCGAGCTCATTGTTGAAAATGAAATTGAACTGTGGCAAGTCTATTTCCTTGTTGCGCTTCAGCAATATTGGTCCATTTGCAGCGGAATTTTCTTGTAATGATCACCGCCATTGAGACTTTACTATTTTCTTTATGCGCGGAGCTATCTATTATGTAGGGGAACATTTGAAAAGTCGGTAAATGGCAATATTAAGTTTCACATTTCCTTTCAAGATAACTTACCAACGCTTTTGTACTAGATCTTTTCGTCATTTTTTAATCATTGTAATCATTGTAAATTGTAATCTTTGTCAAAGTCATTGTAACGTTTTTTGTGGAAATGAGTGTCTCTACAAAAGCAAGGGAGAGTGTTTACCGTGATATTGTTAATCCTTTGTCCATGTCTGTACACAAAGTTTGGTATAAAAAACTAGAATTCTTCAAGAAAAACATCCAATTTTCAGACAATTATTTATTTCTCTAAACAAGCTGCTGTCTAGGGATAGTTTCGTGTAGTTCATAACGAAAGCAACCGACTTTTGGGACAAAGGAAGCCAAGCTATAAAAAAACCATCTTTTAGGACAAAGAAAGGAATAAATTTCTGCAGAGCAATGACCGTGCAATCTTATATACCCGTGCAATCTTACTCAATTGAGGGGGTTGGGGAAAGCATTACTTCTGGAACTTTCGCTGCTGTTTTTGGGTGATAACTGATATTTCTTTGTGGCTTTTAATATTGTTTCTTGCAAAAGGCTTAGTAGAAGAAAAACGTGCAATCTCGAGATATAACAATGAGCCTTTTTATTACAACAACCGCTTGATAACGTTAGAAAGCTAATTGGCTCAAAACGACTTCGAATCACAAAGCTCGCAAAGCTGAACTTTGAGATAAGACTAACCAACTGAAAGCCTAAAGTGGAACGTCTAGATATGTTAATTTGAAAGTTGTAAATGGAATTGTTGTGCATTCATAATGGTATTGAGTGACCTAGTTTGTTCAAGGATTCCTTGCAATTAGCACCGTTATTGGGAAACAAAAGATAAAATATTATTTGTGGTTTTATCGATGACACCATCTATTCATTTATGAAATTTAAAAGCTTAATCTGGCTTTTCTGAATTTGAATATAATTTTGTTTCTGCCTGCCCCCTATTTTTGGCCTCAGGGATAATGAGAAGAGCAGAGCGAGCAAATGAGTTTTTATTTATTTATGGCCAAACAAACCTTTCATCGTTGTCCCGTTTTTCAACTAACTTTTTGTTTTTATGACAGCACCTTTTTATCATTGTCGTTTTGAGCTTTCTTTATTTACCTTTGGAACTTTTAGTTTGTAGTTCAGTATTTTCTTGATGAAAGGGAAAAGTGTCAACCCTTTCACTCCCTCATATTTTCAGGAGGTAAATCCTAGTAGAACTTTAAGATATTTCAACTTACGTTTACCATACAGTTTAAGTTAGTTTGCATGTGTTACCCCCTGCAAAATACAAGTTGCATGTGAATTGCTTGTTTAGCAGAAATAAATCCAGACAGGAAAGGGTTAATAAAAATTGAAGAGGAATTCCCAGTTCTCAGCTCTCAGTTGGTATAAAAAAATAGACTAGTCTTTGTCCTAAAGTATGGTTTTTTTTCTGCCATCAAAAGTGGGACTTTTTTCTTTTGCCTGTACTTGGAACGAGAACTGCAGTTAGAAATACAGCAATGAAATGGAAAAAAAACAATCCAATTGATTTTGATGCATTTCTGTACTGTATGTACATGGTGGTATATTTGATAAGCATATTTCTGCTCTTACTATCGTGCTACTTATTATTTTGTTGGTCGTTCTCAGCTGATATGATTTAGTATATAGAAAGGAAAGAAAGAAGTTAATTTTTCTTAAAAATTAATTAATTTATCCTTTAGTGAAATGCTGAATGTGTTTTCGTTAACAATCTTCTTTCTGAATAAGATATCCTTGATTGATTTTTTTTTGGCAATTGGAATATCGTCTGGGTGAAATGTTTAGATCCGAATAAACTTGTATTGTTGTTTTCTAGGCCATTCAGTTGCTGGATTACACTCTGCACTTGCATGAGTTGATACGACATGGAAAGGTTACAGCCACACACGAAAGAGAACAAGAGAACTTGTTGAGACTGTATTTATGCGGTGATTTACGGAATGGGTTTGCGAACACTCCTTTGTTCGGTAACGACGATGCAAACTCTTATGTTTCTGAAGAACAGGTGGAAAAAGTACTTGAAATTGAAGAATATTTGACGAAACGATTGATTTACGAAAGGAACGAGAAAATGGCGAAAAGGATTGACGAGCTGTTGAAGATGAACAGAACAGCTCCATACTTTTTTGCTGTGGGAAGTGGTAAGTTTGCTGTTGTTCTTTTGGAGTGAATGATTCTTTTTCATGTTTTCAACAAACAGATGATATTTACTAAATACTACCATGTGGTCTTTCACTTTTAGGAAATCGCGTAATCCTTAAAAAGTCTTTGTTTTTAATTTCCTAAATATTTTATAGGCACATCACACATCACACATCACACATAAGCAGCACTGAATCGACAGTTTTAGAAGTATCTGCAAGCTGCACAATTTAATACCAAGCTAGATTTTAGTGAAATGAAATGAGATTTTAAGGAAAGAAACCTATAAAATCATTGTCACGAAATTAGACACAAACAACAGTAAAAAAATCGGTTTATATTGAGATATTAATATCCTAACTGCCGCCCTGCCTGCTTTAAATGTTTTTTTGAAATAAGACTCTTTTAATAATGGATTGTTAATCATAGATTTGCTACTGATGTTTCCAATTAATAAATGAATTTTCATGGCATTTTTTTTTGTTCAGTGAAGGATACTACATTTACAAATGTATAGCGTTGCCAAGCGTGTATAGTTCTGCATAGTTCTCTATAGTGAATTTTCATCTTGAACAAAATTGTCTAGAGTAGGGGATTAAATTTTGATTGTTCAGAGGTGTTGTCTAGTATAGTGTTGTCGTTTGGCCATGTGCTTTACAATGTCGAGCGTGAGCATGCGCATTAAGGTTTTTAATTGGTGTTCTTCCCTGCCAACACAAAACAAGTGTTTTGTTCTTCTCTCGACACTGCTCCCGATGAAAGAAATCACAACTAAACAAGCACCCAGGACATTTTCGGAGATGAGAAAAAGGGCAAAAAGAAAGTTTTGGGGGGTAAGATTACGACTTTGAAGTATCTGGTGAAGATTTGGATTCAAGTTAGGAAGAAAAAGACGCTATAGCAATGGAATGCTATTTTCGTTTTGGCTCCAAATATTTTTAAAGACGCGTTTCTGGAAAACAAAATTGAAATCGAGATCCTCATTAGATCGAAATCGAGACCCTCAAAAAGTGAAAAAGTGGAGCAAAAAGTCCAGTCGTTTGGCAACCCCTTCTGTACACCGCTAGACTTTGCTATATACCGCTAGACTTTTGGCTGAAATTTATACTGAAATTCCAGCAAAAAATGTAATCGTTTTACCCGGGCTTTATATCAAACACTGGTTCAAATTTCCATCAAATTTTTTTCAAGGAATGTAGTTTTTTGTGGTCCACCCGGTAGTTAAGTCCGTTTTTTCATCAGTTTCCTGAGTCCTAATGAAATCTTACATTTTTCCAGTCTCATCCGAACTTTAATATTGCTATGTATTCAATATTAACTTAAATTTAATGTGACGTGATTGATTTTTATCTCAACTTTAGACGCAAGATTTTAACCTTAACCTCACTTTGAAGTTACACGATTTCAGTCTTAACCTCTTTTTGATGGTACATTGTATTTTGCGTTGTCAAAGACCACTAGTGAATGAATGTATTTCGCACAATTCACACCATCATATTTACGAGCTTTTGATATTGATTTGACTCTTCATGAATTTTTAATCTAATGCTTGCTAAACATGCTGGAATATTTTGCTCGATTGGGCGTTTTAAATTGCTATTTGATCCTCTATAACTGGAATCCTTGGTTACATTATCATTGTCTATCTGTGTTCCTAGAGGCTACATTGGTTACAATATGATTGTCTACGTCTATGTCCATGTTTCTTTGAGCTTCTGGCACTGATTTCATCCTTGATGACTTGATTTTTTCTCTCAATTGATTCAGAACTTCCGTTACTGATTTAATGTTTGATAACTCAAATATTATACTCAGTTGAACTGTTGCGTATCTTTCTTACGAGCGCCCAATACTTGTTTCATAATGGCCGATAACGCTGCTTTAGCATTGTGGATTTTCACTGAATCGAGCAATTTTTTGACCAAGCATGAATCAACATACCGTATTCTCTCGAATAGTACCACCCTTCCTATCAAAGACGCCTCCCTAATAAAGCCGCTTTTTCAATGGCGGTTTAATTAATCAATCCCACATGCGGGCTGTGCCAATTTTTGGTTGTTTTCACGCTTCTGTTTTTCGATGACCTTTTACTTTGCACACAAAGGTTGAAATTTTAATAGCGCCTCAGAAAACTCTCCATTGAAAGAATAAACCCTCCTCTCTACTATTTCCGTTTTCCCTATAATCCTGCCCTCTTTTGGAGCATTTGAAACAATAAAACCACAGCGGTACCATTGGAAATAATTCGGTATTTGCGAATACTTTTGTACATGCTTTTTATGAGGAACTCCAGCCTGATATTTGGATAAACCGCTTTGGTATCTCAGAAAGCATTTATGATAAAGTGCATATGACACGGACATTTTTATTCTTTGATGCGAAGGATGTCTGATGAGACGCACCAAGCTTTTTTCGGTTTTTGAATATCTTTTATACTTTTTGAAATATAAAGGTTTGAATGTGACATTTTCGTCGTAAAAATTGTCCACGAATTCGTAAACAAATTTCATCCTTAGTTGATAAAAATTTGCATAGACAAAAACTGAATGGTAGTCACCATTTTCTAACATAAAATTTCGTAACGTGTTAGTTACCAGACCTCTCAAACGAAAATTTAAAAGATCTCGATATTCAATGAATTGTGTAAAAAAAATTACGTTATTTTAATAGTTCTTAGCAACCTGGTTGTTAACATATGTTAATTCGATATATCCAAAAATAAAATATTTCTTACGGAAGTGTTGCATAATTAAATTAATGAAAACAATCAACGGAGTCTAAATTGCCAAATTTAAGTGATTATGACATCGATGAGCGATTGCCTCAAACTATTGAATATCGCTATTCTACTGTACCTGAACTTAGCTCTCTAAATTCTAATTCTCGGGACTTCTCTGTTATCCATACAAATATAAGGAGTCTTTCTCTGCATTATTATGAACTAGCTTCTCTTTCTGTTCTCTCTATAAAGTCCTTTGATGTTATTGGGGGTATCTGAGATGTGGAACTCAGTAAATACCCCAATAATGACCAATGTAGATATAAATTGATATAAACTTTATGACACTAAATAACTGAGTTAAAATGGTAGCTACATGTGAAAACATCTCTTATCTCTAATTCTGGTGGTGATTTAAACTTAAATTTGAAACTACTGGGTGTCTCAAAAAAGGCTATGGATTTGATCGAGTCTAACGATGAAAATAGCACCTAAAATTCTACTAAATGTTTTTGCTTTTACTCATTGATTGCTAGTTGAATCAAAGATACCTTGTTTGACATTTTTGGTGCCGTGTTACTTGAGATATTAGTTTTCGAAAATTTAAATCGTGCGTCACCCTCAAATCAGAGCTCTTGCAGAATGGCCTACCGGGAGTCTGTCATTTTGGAAAATCACCCTGATCCTGACTTCAAACAAGCAAGATATTCACAGCCTACAAGCTGTTTAACAATGGGCATCGAGATTGTTGCCATATTCAATAGAAAAATAAAAATAATTAAAATTGAATGTATGGTTGAAATCGTAACTTAAAGTTAATTCCTTGGGGTTAACTTATATTTAAATTTATAGCCTTTTTTAACCAGCAATACCTTTTTTCAGTAAAAACGTTATTTTCCATAACAACAAACTAACATCAGACTCCCCTCCCCCCAAATCAAATACCTTTCTTTAGGCCATTCTGTAAAAGCTCTGGTGCGAGGGTGACGCAAAATGTCAACTTTGAAAATTAATATCTCAAGTTACAAGGCACAGGTCAAAATTAATATCTCAAGTTACAAGGCACAGGTTGATTAGTAGACCTTTTGGGACACCCGGTATATGGGTTGAAATTGAAATTACAAAAGATAAAAACCTTTTATTCTGTTGCGCTTACAGACAACCCGATTCTGATATAGATACTTTTACTATACCCATTTAAATCTATTTTTTCTATACTAATTAATAGACAGGTCTTCATCATGGGCAATTTTAATGTATATCTTTTAAATTGTGACTCACATACATTTATTTATTTATTAACAACTTTCTCACCAACGACCATTTATAAATCATCCTACTGGAATTTTTAACGGCTCTTCTACAATGTTTTGACTCGCATATCTGATCTTAACATCTCCTATACTAAATCAGACATGTTCAAATATGATTATTCATCATTTGATGGAAAAAGATCTATTGAATACTTTAACAAAAACTGACACTTCTGATATTGACACTAACTACAACAAATTTCTAAATGATGTTTTACTAAATGATATTTTACTTCTTTGTTTGACAAGCATGTGCCCATCAAATATCGTGGAATGGATCAATACTAAAATTCAAAAAATGATAAAAATTCGCGATCGCATTTTAAGAAAAACAAAGATGGATAAAAAACAGTCTTGATCTTTACAAAAGGTTTGTGGTCAATAAATTGAAAAATCCAGAATAAACTACTTTCAAAATTATTTGGCTACAAATAGTCAAAACATGATAAGTTTTTGTCTGAGATTAAGTAAATTATCCCCCATTAAAGGTCTGCCACTTCTAGCGTATATAAAATTAAAGATAAAAATGAAACTGTAACATCTGATCCATGAAATGTCTAATTTATTTAATGACTTGTTTGTTGATGTTGCAAATAATATTTCAAAAACCATGCCAAGAACACCAAAGTATTTCTTGATTATCTTGCCAATGAAAACCCAAACTCGATATTCCTTCCTCCTGTCACACTCATAGAGGTTTGGGATATAATTTTGAATTTTGATCCTTCAAAATCTTTAGTCCTCTCCGTATTCCTGTAAAATTATTGAAATTCTAAAACCTCACAGCTCTCATTCTCTTTCCAAACTGACTAATCAATCTTTCTTTTCAAAATTGGTGACCCTGGAATAGCTTCTAATTGTAGACCTATTTCTCTGTTACCTCTTTTCAGTAAATCGTACCAAAGATTAATGTAAAAAGTTTCTCTGCTACCTCTCTACTCTTTCCTTGCCTATTACAAAATAATATATCCCTTCCAGTTTTGATTTCAGGAAAACCACTCAATCGATCATGCACTAATTAGCATTACTGAGGCAATAAGGTCTACTCTTGACAATAAAAGATATTTGTTGCGGATATTTGTCGATTTATAAAAAGCCTTTGATTCTGTCAATCATAATATTTTGCTCTCTAAGCTAGAATATTACGGTATCGGAAGAAATTCTCTTAATTGGTTTAAATCCTATCTATCAGATATAAACCAATATGTCACAATAAATTGAAACAACTCTGATCTAATGAAAATCACTTGTGGTGTACCTCAGGGATCAGTACCTGGACCTCTACTCTTCCTAATTTTCATCAGTGACTTACCAAATGTGTCATCAGAACTGAATTTTACCTTCCTTGCAGATGATACCAATACTTACTATGATTCTGACAATTTTGATAAATTTGTTTAAAAGTTAACACTGAGCTTAAATTTATAAAAGATAGAAATACTATAGCATATCCCCGTAATTATAACAGCTTTTGTTGATGCAAGATACTGAGCATCGACATGTTTTCCAGTTGAAAAAATCATAAACAATTTATGCGTAAATGGATATGTATGTTAAATAGTTCTAGAAAATTAGAAAACTTGCAAGAATATCTAATATCTAATATTAAAAAATAAAACATTTGCTGCAGAATAAATCAATCTTTGTTTTATGACTGGACATTTTCTTTTAATTTGGAATTCAAAACATAATATTATCTTTGTTTTGCTTGCTTCAACTGTGGCTTGATGAACACTAGAAAGGGAACAGTGTTGAAAAGAAAGTTTGGAATTTAAGTGTTCAAATAAGAATTTAAAGAATATGAGAATATAAAGCGATATGTATTGAAACTAATTGTATAATTTTCCACTCCTCCTCGTCACCATTCCCTCCTGACATTATATTTAAAATTTATAAAAAAAAAACACATTACTAGAGTTAAATATGTTAAATTTTATGGGACTGCTCCTGGATAAAAATCTTAGCTGGAAGTATACCACCTCAGTGAAATCTCAAAAAAAAGACAAGAACATTTGGTATTTTCTTTAAAATCAGAAATCTCCTTCCATCTGATACTCTGATATGTATTTATATTGCTTTTTTCATGTCATTTATACAATGTTGCATCACTGTCTGGGGACAAACATTTGCCTCATACCTTGAGCCAATATTTAAACTTCAGAAAGAGCTGTTAGAGCTATTTCGCATCAACATTGCCTTTCTCACTTCCTTCCCATTTTTAAAAACTTCAAACTCCTCAAAGGTATGACATTTTTCAATTGAGACTACTAACATTTATTTATGAATCCATCAAAAAGGCAACCTTTCCTAATTTATTTTCTTTGAATGCATCTATTCATCAACATTTCACTAGCCAACCTATCGTGGCGATTCGTTCTAGACTCGGGCTCATAGAAACAGTCTTCAGTATGGATTGAAGTCTATACGATATCTTGGGGCAAAAATTTGGAATGATCTACCAGTAAAATTTTAGTACTCTTTTACCAAACTACATAATGCTATTCAAAAATTTTCTTGACTACTTTTGTGGAAGGGGTGCTCTCTACTTGTTAATTTACCTACTTGCATTTAATAAATTTGACTTCAACTTGAGGTTTGATACCTTGGTTGGAAAAATCAACTGAATAACCACAGAGTTATGCCCAATACTATTCAAAATGTACTGTTTCTTCAAAGCCAGAGGTTGGCAACTGTATTGCTGAAAATTGGTTTGTCGTGACAAAGAAGCTTTTTAATAAGCATTTGAACATTATTGATAAATGAATGGCAACACAAAAAGATACGAAATTTGATTGCGGGTTGAAGTTAATGACACCAAGAAAACAAGAGAAAATCTTATTCGATGAAAACTTATCACATGGCTCCAAAGCAATTGTGTTGAATATTTTGACTATTAAATAAATCTAATTCCCTTTGCAATGCTTTATTCAGAATTTGACATACTAATGTTGAACTTCGATCAGTTCAACTAAAAGTTAACAAAAGACATCAAGAAGTTAATCTGGTTTTGACGTTTAAATTCATTATCAAAACCTCTGATTCCGCAGAAACACAAAATTTGCACTTTGATTTTGCGTAACTGATCGATTGTTCAGTAAATTTTGCCAAACACGGTATCAAACTTCAAGTTTAAACCTCTTCTATAACACTCAAGAAAGAAAGTAATAAAAATACCTCCACAGTAGCTCTGGAAATGTGTAGCCTTTTTGGGACAACAAATATGGTAATAAACTATTTATTTTGGGACAGCAAATATGGTAACTATTTCGTTTCTGTGGCAACAATTTGAGCTTGTAACAAGTTTGTTTACGTTTTAATTGCTGTACTTACTAATTTTTATTGACTTTGCTTCAGTAATTTGCGAGCAATCATTGATTTTATGTTTCGTTACTTTCAGAATCATGAATTCGGACAGTGAGGTTTCACCTCCCAAGCATATTATCTCTAAAGCGCAAAGAGATATCGAAAAACGGAAAAACTTTTACACGCTTTGGTCAAAGGCTTTATAAACGATAAAATAAAAGTTTTCATGTCATATGCACTTTAAGTAGAACTTACGTGTGCGGATGCGGATGTTTAGCACTTATATATCTAGATGTGTAAATATCGTGTATGTCTTTGGAATTAAAACTCGTACACTTTGGGATCTAAAACTCGTTCATTTTTTGTTTCAAATATAGTCGCACGCACTGAGAGGAATTTCGGAAGGGAAATGCACTCAAGAGCGCATGTTTTCAATCCCATTGTAACGTTTTTCATGGTTGTTTCTGTCATTATTTACAAACAGGAATTTTATTTTTTGCGGAGAGCTAATACTTTTGACAAATATTACGCCGTTCTGATGGGACTTTATTTTGCTGCTTGAAAGTTTTCAGGCCCATTGATATGAAAGCCAAGGATTATGAGACTAATCTGCAGAGTGACAGGAAATCGAAAAATAAACAACGATACATGTTTTCACAGTTTGTGTTATGACCATAGCAGCGATTTTTCAAAGGAAAGATTTGCTAATCTTACAATACAAGGAAAGACAAGCTCTGAGAAAGGATATCACGCAAGGATCTTTACCCGATGCATTCTTTATTGTTTTTACACATACACCGTAGAGGGGAAGCGCCTCCTTTGGAGCTTCCTGTGGTTTATTATCAAACTTGTTTGACTATGCACTGGGAAACCAGTCAGTAACTTTAGGTTTATTTTAGTGTACTTGTTGAGGTAAAACATGCAAATGGATGCAATGAAGACTGCTGGCGACGAAAGGAAATTCCTTTTGGTTGTAATGGTATCCTACGATTTGAAAGCTCGTAATAAAATTTACTTGCCGCAAACCTATTATCACCCCCAGTGTTGTAACCACTCCAGGAAGCGGTGATTGCTTGTTGGTTTACGTTAAAAATGGAATAAAACGTCTTTTCCGTCCATATGCTTGAAATAGATTTCGGAAGCACCACACTAAAAGTGTGAAGTCATGCTCACGTTTAAATGGTTGGAACCACGAAAAATAGGCTGTAATTGGAAAACTTTGGGTACTTAACTTAAATTATAACCTAGGGAAAACCTCTATCGGGGCCTAACAGGGGGCCCAGTCGCTTTGGAAAGGGAGACAACTACCACTTTGGTGATACCTTGCGCCGCAAGTGCAGAATTTACGAAATTACCGGACACATTTTAACCGTGTTTAGCTAATCTAACAATTTCAATCATAACCCAAGACAAGGCTCGTCTACCTTTTCTTTCCTTGATCTCTATTTTCCTAACGATGGTTTAATTATAGGCCTGATCATAGCTTATTACGCGCTGTAATTCCACGACCTTGGCTTGGATAACAAAACTTAAATATATATAAAAGAGTCCAGAAATAAAAACTGAAAGGAGATAAAGTCCAGGCTGAAACCAAAGCTATAGCTGTTCTTCTAAAACATACGTGTAGTTCGAAGATCAGGTACATAGCAAAATATGTACCTGTAGCAAAATATACGTGTACCTACAGCAAATTATACGTTTACCTATAGCAAAATATACGTGTACCTATAGCAAAATATACGTGTACCTATAGCAAAATATACGTGTACCTATAGCAAATTATACCTACTAAAGCCCTGTTTATACTACACAAACTAACGTTAGATTTGTATAATGTAATCGCAACTAACCTACCTACAGAGGTTGGTTCGACCCAGGTTAGCTTTTCAAAGTGTAGTGTAAACACAAACCAGGGTTGAACCCGGTCTTCCTGTTCGAAGAAAAGAATGGATGGCTTCGGCCATGTTTTTGATCATAAACATAGCTCTAGAGCTTATGTGCCTAAAAGTTGACTGTAAAGGCATTTTATTGTTTTTGCGTTGTTCATCTAGTAAATTGTACATGCATTCCATTATTAACCCCGGTTCGCCCCTGTTTCGCATTTACACTACATTTTGGAAATTTGCAGTGTAAACAGAACTGGGCTCGCCCTTGGTAACCTGAGTCAAACCCGGGTTAGTTCTTGTAGTGCAAATAGGGCTTTAATGTAATAATACAGTATAAATGATCAAAACTTCACACATGTTTTCATTGTTATCAACTGAAGGTTAAAGGCACAGGCCTGGGGCTGATAGAGGTATACACTGGAGATTTTCCTTTCATCTAATTTAATTTACTGTGTGGTATACAAACGAAGACAGGGAAACATTTACGTTTGCTTACTTGTTCGTTTTTTAAGCATCAACAGGAGAGTTTTGCTACTATATATTATCAACAAGTAATCCACCAAAGTTTCGCCTAAATTTGACTATATAAAATATGTTTTGCTCTTTGGGAAGGAAAATAGTGTGATTGTAAGCGGAGTATGACCTAACAGCGGATTGACTATGAACAGAGTTCATTTATAAGAGTTTGACCAGAGGTAAATTCGGGGAGCATTGGTGGTATGACAATAACCAGAGTATGACTATAACCAGAGTATGGCTATAACCGGAGTCAACTGTACCATGAAATCAAAAGTTGCTACATTGACAGCCATGTTCACTGAGTGCCGCAATTGTAGTGATTATATGTCACAATCAAAATGGCTGCTTTAGATTCTTTAACCTCTTTGTGGTACGAACGTGGTTCTTCGCGGTTTGATGCGTTTTATTAACGTTTTCTTATCCAATATTTAATCATCAACTGTTTTTGTAATAACCATAACTCTATAATCTTTACTCTTTTATCACATTGCTAACTGAGATTACTTTTATAAATATACACGACCTTTCACAAACCAGTTTAATTTTTCTTCCGTTCATTGAATTCGTCATATAGCAGTGTTTCATTTTCAGACTTATCCTTGGATTTCAAGCTCTAATCTTCCCAAAATCACATTCATCTTCCCTTTGCAAGACCAAAGGGTCGTTGGAATGCAGGTCAGCTTTTATTGGATTACTTATTTCTTCAACCTTAACAGGTATTGCGTAGGGCTTTGTCAATTATTCGAATTTCACTTCTTTCTGTTCATCCGTAAATCTACCAGATCCTATTCACTTGGTCGTTAATGACTTTCTTATTGCAAAGATTATGCAATCTCATTCTTATGCTATTTTATGCAAACACAAAGATCATGTTAACTTATTCCCATTCAAACTTATGCCAACTCAAAGATTATGAAACGTAAATCACGTTTTCCAGTTGACCCATTTTTCAATTCAACCTTTTCACTATTGTTACAGGTTCTTTGTTGATCTTTTTTCCGTATTCATACTTTATTGCATGTCATGGTCGTACTTGTTTTTTCGCTTTTAGAAGTGTGACACGACCTTCCATTTCCCCCTCTCCCCCCCCCCCAACAAATCTGTCACACAAAGAGTTCAAATGCAGCCGATTTTCCTTTCCAGGTAAACAAGAAAATTTCCGAGCAAGCTTATTTTTCCTGAAACCTGTTATTAAGCAAAGGCAAAAATCAAAAACAGCTTTTCTTCGCTGTTCTTTTAATTTTTCATTTCCATTTTATTTTCCTTCGACTCGACACCCTGTAAGTGCACATTACCTCGTTTTTTCTCTTGCCCTTTGGGACTCCTGGTTACTGTGAGCAATTAAACAGCGATATTTGGTTTACCTTACGCTTACCCTGGATCAGAGGTTCGTTCACATAATTTGATATGTGTACAAACCTGTTATTTGATCCATGGTTTCTGCTATTTTAGCATACGTTTATTTATGGTTTCTTCTTCCTGGAACCGAACTTGATAGTGATTAGTTTGTGCCAAGTTTTTAGTCGTAATTTGTTTTCCTTTGTAGGTCACCTATATGGAAAATCTTCAATAGTTGAAATTTTACAGAAAAAGGGGTATAAACTCGACCACGTGCAACCATACGAGGTATTATTGGGGTAAGTTTATTTTGTTTCATTCTTTCTTTTTAAGTCTTGTTGTTAACCGTTTCACCCTGGGAAGGGCCATACCGCCCATTAACATGGAATGGGCCATACCGCCCTTTAATTCCCTGGGAATGGGCCATACCGCCCATTAACAAACAACGTAAAATGTCATGTTTTCAGAAGGTAAATATAAATTTTAATGACTTTTGAGAAATGTGCAGTGTCCAATGTGATTTTTACTTGACACGTATAATGTCACCTAATCGTATGATATTGTGTGATTCACTTTTGTTCAATTGGGACGGTGGCAATCGCCTGTCAATTATAATCGTTTAGGCTTTATTTTATTAGTTTCCAAATGGGGCGGTTTTGGTATTAGGGCGGTTCCGGTGTGAATGGTCGTGACAGCCGTAGTGACTAAACGTGCTTAATCATAGTTACAAGGAGTATCGTTCTATTGTGGTAACGTGAATGGAAGAATGAGGGGTTGAACTTTAGTCTGTAGGTGTGAGCAATTATCACGAAAGGTAGAAAATGGGTATCAAATATATATGTGATGCGAAGAAGGGAAAGTTTGTTGTAATAACATAGAATACATACGAATATTTTCTATGTATTGTTAGTACAAAGCAGAACAAACTGCTGACGTCATCAAACTGGTGACAACGTCAAGAAACATCTGTACAAAGTGCAAAAATAAGAACGATTTAAGAACATTTCGAGCTTCAAATTCTTATAAATTTAAGGGCAATTTTATGGTTCTTATGAAAATAGTGTATTTTTGCCAGTACGATCACTTAGAAATTTCAATCTCAATCCCGCGTAAATATACCGGGACCTTCTCTGTAAAAATGCTTTCAAAGCTGCTGTTGAACAGCTTAGTTATTGATCATCATCATTTTTAATTAATTCATAGAACACAGTCTGATAGTCTAAAACGTGCTTGGGCCGCTAGAACAGCGAAAAGCATACCGAGTTACCAAAAAAAAAAACTATCTCCGTTTGCAGGGCTGTAACTCGAAATCCATGAGACTGCAAGAATCAAATTGTACACCAAACATCCTACGAAGGGCACACTTAGAGTTTGATATATCGTTCAGTCATCTGCGATCACGTTTTCTTCTCCAAAACATAAAATCAAAATTGCTCTAATCCGCGAGCTTTCATATCAATTAATTTGAAGAAACAGCAGTTGTTTCCAAATTATGTTTTGACATTGAAGCAACGTGCATGCTTTAACCGCAACTTTGAAATTTGAAAGGATTCACTCATCAAACTCCCTAGTCGGTATTGGAGCAACATGGTTGTTTAAATATCAATACAGGGATGGGAAATTAATGGCGTTCCTTCAATTTGACTTGAAAGCTCGCGAATGAAGGCAATTTTAATTTCCAGTTTTGGACGGGTGAACGTGATTGCAGATGACCAGATGATATCCCAAACTCCAAGATTTGCTCTTTGTACGTCCTTTTGAGCACAATTTTCAGATTTCCTGCCGCGCGGATTTCGAGCTACAGCCCTATGCGCGGAGATTTTTATGAGTCACCCGGTATAATGATTAAAAAGATAAGGTACATAAATATAATATGCATATGATAGTTAGTGAATAGTTTTTTTTGTTTTTTTACAACGAGTGCTGTAGAAGATTTTACTGGCTGTTTTGTGTGTGTGTACTAATGTTTTTTTATTCTGATGAAGTTAAAATTATAAGCTAGGAAGACCTATACACATGAAAAACTAAATTAACAATAAAGAAATGTATCTTTTAACAGAGCAAATGTTAAGGTATTTGGAATAAAAAATGTTTGGGATGGTGACTTTACCACAAGCAAAGATTTTGGTAGAATTTTTAATTACAGTCGAGTCCGGTTAAAGTCACACCAAATATTTTCAAGAAAGGTATGACTGTAAGCGGAGTGTGGCTTTAGGCGGAGTTCATTCATTAGGGTTTGTTTGACCAGAGGTAAATTTGGGAAACAGTGGTGATGTGATAATAACCTGAGTATGACTTTAAGAGGAGTGACTATAGCCAGAGTCGACTGTATAAAGATAACTTTTGGCCATATTTTTCTAATGAGTCAGGATTGGTATTTTCTTACATTTCATTCATTTTTTCGTGGGTATTATTTCATTTTGTTACATTTTTTAGCTCAATTCATCGCTTATTGAGTATTGTCACTGATTGAATTTGACATTATTGTCAGATTATCATAGAACGGAAACCCTGCCCATTTAGACATTGTCGTGTACTGCACTCTAACATGTACATATGAAGAACTGTAACATTGTAAAGATTTAAAAATATGGAAACGTAACGCTTACTTAGGAAGCTTGGATTACCACAAACGCAGGAATTTTTGAAAAAGCTTAGTGCTTGTTAGTAGGGTGAATTTGTATTGCATTTCGTACATAATGCTTGAGAAGGATTAAAGTGCGTGTCTCAGGCGTTTGCTGTGTACATTTGAGGCTTTGGAGAGCCTGTAACCAGAATCTTGTTAGTGAATGTGGAATTTAGTATTAAAGATGGAATGAAGGAAACGAAATTAGCAGAGAACAACGAAATATTGACATGTTTCATTATTGAAATTCTTTGGGCATAACCTATTTCACATTAATGCGATATCTAAAATAAAACCCCTTTTACATTTTTAAGCCGCACCGTTGTAATGATTGGCCAATACAATTTTTGTGAGCGAAATTACACTTGAGATTGAAGTCCGGGAATATTTCTATTTGGTTAATTAGAGCTAATTTTTTTGCTGTTGAAAATGTACGGTTTTTTACTAAGCCTGTTTGTATTGTAATTACAAGGCTGTTTTTGCGGATGTTGCTACATTCTTTAGATGACATATTTAACGAAATATAATTGTTTCCAAAACCGGATTTTGTTATAAAAAATATGCAAGATAAGAATTCTAAAGCATTTATTGAGATATGTACATTTTGAGTCTATCTACAATTATTTATCCATCACGCACGAGGTTTTTAACCCTCAGCTTAAAATGTGGCCCTTAGCTTTTTCCTCACACTCTGCGAGTAAAATGTTTGAAACGACTTTTGGGCGCCCAGCGAAGTGGATGCTTTTTGGTCTGAGTGCAGTCGCCAAATTCTTAAACAAAGTCATGCTTGCATTTAACCATATATTGTACGCTATTTCTGATGTTATTGTGCTGAGACAATTTATGAAGCTCTTTTTCAAGGCTTAATATATGCATAGTCATGATATATGTGATACATTTGAGGAAGAGTGTCGGTAACCTGTGACTGTTTGGAATTCCAACTTGAACAGTAATATTGCAAGGAGGTGTGCTTTTTATTTTCAGTTATTTGAAGTTATTACAAAACATTGTTTATTGAGGAAATATAAAGAAAATTTAATTGTTTGATCTTATCAGATGTATCACTGGAATTATGAAAATTAGTGTTTTCCGTTTTTCAATATCGAATTTTTAGCAATACTTTGCACGGAGATGAAATGATTTAGGGCGAAAATGACGCCATCGCATTGTCTCCGACTGCTTAAAAAATATCCGCTTGCAGGATTAAAAGTCTAGGAAATTTTGGGTCTTGCAGGGCAAAAAAACGAAATGTTCAAGTTTAGGTATTTTCAACAGATAACCAATTTTGTCAATAGTCTCTAACTATCTCCACGCAATTTATGAAAAATGAAATAGCCCATAAACCAGTATAGTATAAATAATATATTATAGGTAACACATTTTCATGGTACTGTTTTATTCCTAATTAGCTGTATTTTATTAAATGCTGTTTTGTTTAGATTTGGTATTTTTTCCATGTACTTAATTGTATTGTGTTGTACATATATAAAAAAAAACAATTTCTACTTGTATTGAGGAAAGCTTGCAAGCTATTAGTTGTTGCTATACAATTAGCAATTTTTATGTGCAGAATATTGAATGATTGTATGAAATGTTCCGTTGCTTCGTTGCAATAGATGATTGATACCTGCGTCTAATTAGGGTGCGTAGAGATGCAGTATTTATTATTTTATGTATCCGTAATAAGTCATTTTTGTAATCTCTCATTGTACAAATGACATCAAAAGATCTGGCGATATTTTTGATGCGTGCAGTTGTCAGAAATATTGATAATACCTTTATGACATATTTAGTGCATATTTTTGAGAAACAGATTTAAAGCAAGTATATATCGTGTCTGTTTGTTTTTCCTGTTTTGTTATTGATATTTAATATCCTGTTTTGGTGTTTTTTGTGTTTAACGTCCCGTGTAACTGATACAGGAGCATCCTGCGAGCACTGTTTCAGCCTAGAGACGATGAATTGTATAATTATTACTTTATGTTTATTTGCAAAACGCTCCAGAATTTAGCTTTTATACACACAAACCTTTCATTTGACTGAACACTTCATATATACTTGGAACCGTAATCTTTCTTGCAGTAATGTACCGGGTGCGCCAAAAAGATGGAGGATACCCTTTGACGATCCGCTATAAATCGTGCACTACGCCGATTACGGTGATTAAAGTTAAAATCCACGCCAGAAGAGGGACCAAACTAGTTAAAAAGGATTTTGGGCGATTTCTTTCGATGCTTGTGCTTGCTTTATAAACAATTTTCCAAGAATTTCGATCTTTCAGGAACTTGAAAACATTGAATTTTCGTGTCTTTTATTGACCGGAGTGACGGCAAATCTTTCAAAGAACGTAAGAACGCAGAACTCAGGAAAATAGGTCTAGTCTACGCGCAGCCTCGATGTTCATTTACGGAGGAGAGTCTGCGCGCTATCCATTCATTGTAGTACTTTTTGTTACTTTTTTATGAATGAAATATTCTTGATTATTGCAGGCAGAGACGTTGGGAGAGGAGAAAAAAACGAATCAGAGCACAAAAAAAGGAAAGGGCGAGAAGAGCGAGAGCAAGGCACAGAAGAAAAGAAAGACAGAGACTCAGAATGTTACAACAAAGGATGGAACGTGAAAGAGAATACTGGAAGTTCAAATTGATTACTCCAGTGACCTCCAGTACCAAGAATAAAGACGATGTTGTTACTGTGAAACTGTTAAGGTAAATTTGATTTGTTCTGTTACCGGGTAGCCCAAAACATTTCCCCATGTTTGCAAAGCTACTGTGGAGGAGCTTTGGGGGTAATAATTCTATTTATGCTTGAATTTGATATGAGAGTTTGATATTTAGAGTTTGATAGCTTATATGCCAAAATCTACCCAATAATCACCGATTTATACTCAGTGGTGTAAAAACCTGAATCAATAGCCCCCATCTTCTGCACCACTGGTTATACTGGATGAAACCAAAAATACGATGAAATCTGCCAATGTAATCAATACTACATTATGGTTTTGAGAAAGCCAATATAGCTCATGGTTTACTCGTTAGATTTTAGCAAACAAGGTATCAAACTTTAAGTTGAAGCCTCTTAAATCAACGTCAAGCAAAAACTTAATTATAATATTTAAAACTTTGGGATTCTTTTACCGCTCGCTGGCTAGCATGTAACATTTACCGAACTTCAGATAGCAATAAAATCTTGTGTGTAAGATAAAAGAAATTTTCACTTTACCTTGGTAAGGTTTTTATACATATGCAAATATATTAATATTGATCTTGCAGGCTGAGAGGTTAATTGTTGTTTCGTAGTCACATACATTAAGATTTTTGTTTTTGGCCTCGGACCTCTAATGGTATCAATTTTTATAAGGAATATTAAAATATTACTGTATGCTATTTATAGTCCTATAGTTAGTGCACCTTGCAATACACTGTTTTCTTTGCAATACTGACACGATTCTACGGGAAGCAATAGAGTATGACTTCGTTACGTACAGTAACATCTCGCAAAGAAGAGCCTAACTTCGACGTTCAGTGTGCAGTGTGTTTTTGTTTTCAACCTACAGTTCTAAGTTCTATAGCTATGCCACCAACATTTCCTCAAGTAGCAGTTATGATGCTTAAGGAAATGTTGGTGGCATATTTAGGGCTTTAATTTAATAGATTTAACAGCTTGAAGATCTTTAAATTTAAGAAATTTAATGTTAGAAATAAGCTTGGTATCTCTCCAATTTTCAAGCTGCAGGTCCTCAAAAAGATCTTTTTTCATGACATGTTTTTACTGCAAGTGAAATTTTTTTATGCAAGCACGATAGCAAATTTTGATAACACTTTATATTTTCATTCTGGACAATTGTTTAAATCACTTTGTTTTGTAAATGGCACTTTTTTAACTAAAGTCAAAATATCTAAAAAATTCAAAAAGATCTACTTTATCCTTATCCTCCCGATTATAAGTCGACCCCCTAAATTTGGACACAAAAAGGTCGACCCCCTAATTTTAAGACCATTTTTCAGTCCCAAAAGTTCGACTTGTACTCGGGCGGTTGCAGCGGTAAAAGTCTGAAATACCTTTCTAATATTTATTTATTCGATGCTATTTGAATTTAATTTGTTCACAGTATTTGGCAAAGCATTTCTTTTTCTTTACTCAAACAAATTAATAGTACAGAAAAAAGTGAATTAAAGACTGCTTTTCCTTTCATTTATCTAAGAAAATCCCGTCTGCGTTGATACCCTGAAAATGGTGCTCTACGTTGTTTTATAATGGCTCTTCCAGGGATAAAAGGGTGAATCTTTGTCATTTTGCAAGGAGTAAATCAGCTTAATTCAGAAGTTAAATTTGTGTTGGAGTATCTGCAATTAGAATGATTTCCTATCTGCATTTACTTACTTTGTTTAGCAATAGGAATTCCCAAGGTAAAGAGATAGATTCAGAGGTACACCGGCCTACTTTCAAGGCCCGGACAGACTCCTGACTGGGGCCCAAAAGGGGTCTGGAAGCGTAGCCGTAGACTAAAATAGGGCCCTAAGAAAACAAACTTAAGAGGGTCTTGCCCTACCGGCACCGGCTGGTAGCCCGACCGGTAATTCCGCCCCTAGATAAAACATTTTTTCTTACTAAGTTATTTTTATTATTTCTTGCAGAGATCATCATGTAACCAAAACACCTCTCACAAAGCGAAACAAAGAAAGCAACCATCACGAAACAAAGGAAGCTTCACTTGAACAAAGCTCTCAATTCGTTTATTATTACACCAACTCGAGTCGAAAACAACATTTTGACTTGCACATTTTTCTGGCGTGTTGGTGTTTGATTTACTTGATACGACAAGTGGTCACGTGATATGGCTCTAAGTCCGACGGCATCACATCACTGCAAATAAGGGTTATACGCATCCATAGGAGATAATGTTTCTCATAGGGACGAGTCGGCACGCAGTTTGATGCCATCAACAATGCCCTTTGAGCTCCAAGTTCGGCAGAATGTGGTTGTGGATTTTGCTGATAGCTTGTTAATGCCGGTTCCATTTACTCGTTACAATCACGAGCAATCGTTTCTAACAATTATATAAATGATTTTGATTCAATGATTTCTCGTAAGTAGTCGAAACTCAATCGTTTTTCGAGTTTTCATCATTGTAGAGACGATTGCTGCTGATTTACAAATATATGGAATCAAAATTAAATGGCGAAGCAAATTTTAGTTTTTGGCTAGTCACCTAAGCAGCACGATAAATTCTTTTTAGAGAGGAATTGGCAATCCATATTATGAAATTCAACTCCAATTTTTAACGCTGAGTCTATCCATGCTGCTGACAAAAATGAAAGGTGAAATTTGGCACACGTCATTTAGAAACATTACGTCATCACATTATTGGCATGAACAGACAAGTCGATTCTGTCACATTGTTTTGTTGGATACTAGAAGCGAAAATTACGTCGTTTACATAACTTTTCCAATTTATCACAGAAAGTCTGTCACTTGTGAGTTATGATGTTTCTGCTGACATGAGAATTTGTGAATATTCTACATCATATCCAATATATATTTGCACACTTTTCCAGGAAAACAGTCTTTTATGATCACAATTAAATATCTTTTAACTATTTTCTTTAAACAACGTTTTCTGGCAAGCTGAGAATGCAGAGAATTTATCTCGGATGATTCTTACTGCCAAATTGCCTCAAGGTCTCTTTGAAGAGCACTTATGGTCGCAGCAAGTAGATACAGCGTATTAGCAATAAGCTGAAATCACATACACGTTTTTTTTATATAAGGAACAACCTTAGTTTCCTTAGTTTCAAGTTGCCCCCCCCCCCCCCCACGCTTCTAAAACACCTCAATGGAACTTTTCAAGGTTTTTTTCGAAACATCTGCGCACTTATTTCTACTTAATGTAAGTACTGTCTATGATATCGAAACAAGTGATCAAATTCTCAGCCTTCAGTTTCGTATAGAGGTGTTTCTTATAAAAAAGCGTGTTCATTACGCCATTCAGGAAAGTAGGCTGAGCGAAGCACGCCATCGGCCAAGCAGGTTTTTAGAATTACCAATTTGTACCTGGAATTTTTATATGTAAATAATCTTAATCTGTATTGTTTATGTAGATATTAATAAGTCACTGCAATCGGCAGCGGTTAATATACATATTTTGATGTTTCCAACATGAGCAGGCCATACCGCAAAACAAGGTATTTTAGAAACCCAGCAGGTTTTCATTTAGGTTTCAGAGATTTTAGATGAATAAATGTTTATTTTTATATTACTCCTCATTAACAACGACATAATTTCTTGCTAAAAAAATTTTTCTCTTCTTTCTAATGCGAAAAAATGATGTAGCTATATTTTTACGAGTGGATTCTGATACTAAGGCCTCACTTAATACCATCCATTTTTAATTTGAAGTTTTAAAAATGTTATTAGCTGCATATTTTAGTCAGATTTTATTATTAAATGCAAATGATTTTGGAGACTCACATAGTTCCATATACGAAATCATTTTCATTAAAGTTTTGAATTATGTTCACAACTTCAATGGAATAAATGTTCACAACTTCAATGGAATAAATACGCACAGCTTCAAGGAAATTCTGGGAAAATAGTGTACAGTTTGCTTATAGCATCATTTTATTATCGGTAAGGATGTTATTTTGCAGATCTTAGCGCCCTCGGGGGGAGGGGGGTACACCCTTTTGAGGGGGCACGGGTATGTCCTGCCGATATAGAGCGATTTTAAGGCAGTAAATTCTCTAAAGATGGGTATGATTTTCAGCGAAAATGCCTTAATGTTGACTTAGATATTAAAAATTGTCCTCATTGTTAGGTGATTCCGAATGGAACACAACATTAATGTTAGGAAATTTGAAAATTGAAGATAGGTCGGTTTATAAAATATCCCGTCTAACCGTGGAACATGTACCCCCCCCCCCCCAGATTGATGCCAAAACAAGAACTGTTTGTCTTGCTGAAAAAACTCTTTTCTGAGATACTTACAGCAAATATGTTGAAAACATCAGATAGTAAATAGGTTAATGACAGTAACAAAATATTGATGGTTTTGTGGACAACTATAAAGTATTTTAATTGATTTTAGTTAAATTTAATGAGTTTGGCACACATTTTGAAACACACTGCTTTTTATGTTAGATCTGTAACTATATTTAATTACTTGTCAAGCTAATTTTAGAAAACCACATATAACTAAATGGATAGTCTAGCTATCCTAATTAATTAATACTTGTTTGCATGAATGAGACCCCATAGAAAACCACGTAGAAAACTGCGTGCAACCGAATAGATAGTCTAGCTGGCCTAATTAACTAATACTTGTTTGCATGAATGAGACCCCGTAGAAAATCACGTAGAAAACTGCGTACACCTGAATGGATATTCTAGCTGCCCTAATTACCTAATATTTGTTTGCACGAATGAGACCCTATAGAAAACCACATAAAAATCTCTGTGCAACCAAATAGATAACCTAGCTGCCCTAATTAACCAATGCTTGTTTGCATGAGTGAGACTCCGTAGAGAACTACGTAGAAAACTGCGTGCGACCAAATGGATAATCTAGCTGCCTTAATTAACTAATATTTGTTTGCACGAATGAGACCCGATAGAAAACCACGTAGAAAACTGCGTGCAACCAAGTAGATAGCTGCCCTAATTAACTAGCGCTTGTATGCACGAGTGAGCCAGGACCAAGAAATTTCACGAACTATTGTTTGCTCTATTTTATTTTGGCAAAAGTAATTGCTTGATAGTTTTCTTCGCTTCCACCTTCTAGTAAGTGATGGTACGGCAATTAGGGACCCAAGAGTAAGGCTTGACAAGGCAGTATTCAACTTTTGGATTTGTGAATAAGATTGGAACCGTGTAACTGAGCTTATAATTGGTATGAAAATCGCCCAGTTGATATACATTGCGGTCTTTGCAAAGTCACAGGGACTGTAATCTTAACTTACGTTTGAAGAACACATGCATTTTTGAATGACCAAACAATATGGCGAACTGTGAACTTTGATAAAACGGTCTTAAAACGATACCCAAGCTTTTCTGAGAACTTTCCATAAATATTAGTTTTTATACTAAATGAGCCGAGTTTTCAAATGAGCTGTAAATGACGAAACTATTTACGAAACTAATTGATACTATAAACGACGAAAGAAACTGTTGTTTTTATAATGAGCTTATTTTATGAATTCCAAAAGAAGCTCAAAGCTTTTCTTTTCTGAACATTTTCTACCAGAATGATCAGAATTCGAATTTAATAAATATATTGCAATGAAAGATAAACATAAAAATTAATTCAATGTCCAGAACAGACATGTACTTCATATTAGACATTCCAGCAAAGAATGCTAATATTTTGTTATGAATCATAACCTTGAAAAAGGAATCGAAGTTCACAACATTTTTAAGTAATGTATGTATCGTATATCTTTGTTTATTTATTTTAAAGCAATAATTGTAAATAATGTATTGCAAATATTAATCGTTCAGGTATTGACAGCCCGTTGTAATGACGACAAAGCTGGCATCAGTGAATGTTTGATTCTTTTCTTGCAGTTATTCCTTTTTCACTAGTCTTTTCATTGAAGAAGAAAATATGTCTCTGTGAAGGAGATATAAGCTGTGGAGAAGGAAAGCTCAGTTTTTTTTTTTACTGGTATAATATAACGAAATTGTTGGGGAGATGAGATCACTTTGTCTTGAAAAACCGTTTGCATTTCAAATTTCTACGTCACAAACACGTGTGCACTGGCGTTTTTAAACAGATTACGCAATGCTGCTTGAAAACAACAACAGTGACAGAACCAGGAGAACTAAACTTTGTAATGGATGGAGGGAAATGAAAGTCTTTATGCACATGCGTTTATGATGTAGAATTGTTGTAGGTGATTAGTTCGAACAACAGATCAGAAGCTTTGGTTTAAAACAATAGAGCCAAGCTCGCACAGTGAATGAAATGTTCGTGTTCAACTATTCGCTTTTTAGATAATAACAGCTAGCGTCTTGTTCAGCTTGGATTATTCTTAACTTTGGGCATATATTTTACAAAACGTACTGCCCCACCCTTGTTAAATGTCTCCATACTTTCCTTGTTCTTGGCGTAAATAATGTCGGAGATACCAAAAACGTTTGATCAAAATCTGAGGGCCTGTTGGAATTTTCGTCAATGCGCGTGCGCTAATGCAACAAAAGAAAGTTTTAGGTGCCATGAATAATATTCACTGCTGCTTACAATAGCAAGGATTATTTTACACCAGAGAAATGACAATTGAGGATTTGTTGTACTTCGCTAACGAAAACTGGTCCAGTGTAGTGAGATGAATTTTTTCCATGTAAACGCAAGATATTCGCAATCTCACTCCAATGGCCCACCTCGTGTAATCAGGCCCTAGGCCTAGTGTTTCTCAGAAAGTTTTACCCATAAAAATTGTATGCTAAATTGATTTTAGGCAAAATCCGTAGTGTCTAGACGCAATATAGGTTTCACCTCATAATATAACAAAAGATTCCTGCTTGCACAAAATGCTCAAAATTGAAAGCAATCTTCAGCTTCATTCATTGATGTTGTGGGGGATTTTACTGTACGTGTACGTAATAAGTCTGTACGTAGACTTCTTTTTTGGAGTCCACACTGCACAAGTGCGATAAGTCTGGAAGTGAACTTGTTCAATTCGAATCAATACTGCATGTACGTGGTAAGTTTGGAAGTGAACTCTTTTGCTTCCTCTTCACTTCAAAAAACGTGAGAAGAATAAAACTAGTCCATACTGCAAAACATGATAGGTGTAAATGTGAACTTGTTCATTCGAGTCCAAACTTCACATGTCAAGGAGTAGAAGTGAAGTTCATATTGCAAAGTCGTGATAAGTCTGGAAGCAAACTTATTTATTTGAGTCCCTACTTCAAAAACGCGGTATATGTGGTAGTTAACGTTTTCATTCGATTCAGATCTGAAATACATGACAAGCCTGAAAGTAAACTTGCACATCTGAGTCCATGCTGCAAATACGTAATAAATCTGAAACTATCCTGTTCATTTGAGTCCTTACTTCAAAAATCGTGGTAAGACTCGAAAAGAACTCGTTTATTCCAGTCCGTACTGCAAAAACGTGATAAGTATTTTTATTTGATTGCATACCGCAAAAATACAAGGAGTATTTAATTGCATACCGCAAATTTGTGATATGTCTAAATGTGAACTTGTTCATTCAATCGAGTCCATACCGCAAAAATGTGATAGTTGTGAAAGTGAACTTGTTCATTTGAGTCTAATAAGTCGGAAGTCAACTTGTTTATTTGAGTCCATACTTAAGAAATGTGATAAATCTGGAAAGGAAATTGTTCATACGAATCCATGTTGCAAAAACATGATAGATCTGGAAGTGAACTTGTTCATTCAATAAGTTCATTTAACATTTTTACGGTATGCAATCAAATAAACAAGTTGACTTGCAAAATGTATTATGCTTTTTCAGCACGGACTCAAATGAAGAAGTTCCCTTCACTCCTAATCACTGTTTTTGCAATGGACTCAATGAACTTTTTCATTTAACTCCCAATTGTAAGTCTTCAATTGAGATTTTTCATTCTGCAATAGCATGATAAGTTTTGATTTAACCTTGTTCATCTGAGTCCATACTGCAAGACGTGGTGAGTCAAATTCTTAACCTGATAAGCCGAGTCGATGATGGAAAGTGGTGATAAGTCTTAAAGTGAACTCGTTTGTTTCCTCTTTATTTATAAAAAAAACATAATAAGATTCAGAAGAACTTGTCCATTCGAGCAAATACTGCGAATACAGGATAGGTTTGAAAGTTTACTCGTTCATTTCAATCCATGCTACAAAAATATTAATAGTCTAAATGTGAACTTGTTCATTTGGGTCGAAACTGCAAACTTCAGGGGTCTAGAAGTGAGCTTGTTTATTTAAGTTCATATTCCCCAAAAGGTGATCAGTCTGCAAGTGAACTTCTTCATTTGAGTCCATACTAAAAATATGTGTTAAGTCTGAAAATGAACATACTGCTGATTATTGTCTATACTGTAAAACTTCCATACGATTGAATCTGAACTTGCTCATTTAATCGATTCTATACTGCTGAAAAGTGATAGGTGTGAAAGTGAGCTTGCTCATTCGAGTCCATACTGTCTAGAAGTAAACTTGTTCAATTAAGTCTGAATTGTAAAACACTACACTGATAAGTCTCCAATTAAGCTGTTCATTCTGCAATAGCGTGATAACTCCTGAAATAAACTTGGTTTTTATGTATATAGTCCAAGCCGTAGTAAGTCGACTTTTTACCGAGTCAATGTTGGAAAGACGTGAAGAGCCTGGAAATGAACTCGTGCATTTGAGTCCATACTGCAAAACATGATAAATCTGTAATTGAACTCGCTCATTTGAGTCCATACTGCAAAACATGATAAATCTGGGAGTGAACTCGTTAATTTGAATCAATACTGCAAAACTTTTATAAACCGAAATGCTAACTTGTTTATTCGAGTCTATGCTACAAACGTCAGGGGTCTAGAAGTAAACTTGTTCATTTAAGTCTAAACTGTAAATCAATGATAAGTCTTTAACTGAGATTTAAATTCTGCAAATTGCAGAATAACAGCTCAATTGAGGACATATAATCTGCAATTGCGTGATAACTTGAAGTAAACTTGTTTTTCATGTCCATAGTGCAAGCTGTGTGGTAGGTCAAAACTTTTAACCTATTAATCCGAGTCAATGCTGGAAAGACGCGATGAGTCTGAAAGTGAACTCGTTCATTTGATTTCAGACCGCATAAAAGAGATAAGTCTAGAACTGATTGGGTCCAATCTACAAAACATGAAAAATCTGGAAGTTAACTTGATAATTTGAGTCCCTCCTTGTGAAACGTTTAATCCGAGTTCATGCTGCAAAAACATGGTAAGTCTAAAACTATCCTGTTCATTTGAGTAAATATTGAAATCACCTTATATGTCTGGAAGAGAATTTATTCAAATTTATTGAATCCATACTGGAAAAACAAAATAAGTCTGAAGTCAACTTGTTTATTTAATTCCATTCTGCAAAAATGTGATAAGTCTAAATGGTAATTTGTTCATTCGAGTCCATACTGCATAAACGCGATACGCGAGGTAGTGAATTTGGAAAGTAAATTATCTGTCGGGTCGATATCAATATGCTCAGTATGATGGCGTTACATTTGATCGACAGCTAGTCAAGTATGGTGTACCACAAGGCTCTATTCTGGCGCCTTTGTTGTTTCTACTACAGATAAACGATCTCGTTCAAAGTATGAAAAACTGTAACATTCAAATGTATGCTAACGTCATTGTCATCTTCACGTCACACAGTAACGTCAGTGCCATTGAACAATGCCTCAAAATGGCTCGACAAAAATAGGCTCATAAACAACTTGAAGAAAGGGAAAAAAGAATCACTCATATTTGGCACAGCAAAAACGTCTCTCGTCGAAAGATCCAATGTAAGTGCATATGAATGAAAAACATAAATTTTTTCGATGGCTACAAGCACCTTAGTGTTTGGCTGGAACCGGCTCTAAATATGAACGAGCACCTCCGAAGAGTATTAAGAAAAGAAAATTCTCGCATAAAGCTGTTATCCCGTCTCCCGTGTACGAGAATAAATCTAACTATAAAACAGTATAAAACTCCTTGATTTTGTCAGCAATGCTATACTGTAAAATTTCAGATATTTGAAAGTCAAGGAATTTTGAAAGTCTATAAAACAGAGCGCAACAAATATTCTTCGGAGCTCAGGAAAACCACAAATGTGACATTATCTCGATCAACAATCAGAAAAAGATGAAGGTAGCAATACCAATGTTCAAATGTCGTCAAGGGACTGATATACCAGCCCTCAGAATGTATGAAGTCAATGTTGACCATCGATATGAAACGAGAAGCAAGAGTCGTTTCTTAGACTTCCCCTGGTTAAAACTGAAACTTCAAAGACACTTTCCTCGATTATAATGATATACTCCGTTTCTGTGTCTATTTTATAAAATCAAGTTTAAGCTCTAAAGGCCTCTAAAATGTACAGGTAGGTTGTTTAAATCTGAACTTTTTGAAATCTCTAAAAACGAGGCTTGAGCTACATACGATGCATTTCATTTCATATTCGTTTTTCTTCTTCATATATCAATCACTTACAAAAGGGCCTTGTAGTTTAAAAATCAACTTACAACTTAAATATATTTACTATAACTAGTATCTAAATTGAGGTAGAAGTTTTAAAACTACATAAAACTTGAAATTCAATATATTTAGTAGATCATAAATTAAATTTTCAACTTTTTTGCTCATTACGAAATGCCCTTTGTTTTTCTTTGTTGTTCTGAATAATATATAAATTTTGACAGTGATTTGAGATCTTCATTGCATTTGGTTTTGTAAGAAGCTTTTTGAATATTTCAATTTTGGCTGTACTTGATAGCAAACCTAGTTGAGTACTTTGTAGACCAATTTTATTTAAGTATATATTTCTCTGTGTTTTATTATTCTCACAATCAAATATGAAAAGTATTTCGTCATCTTTCAATTTTAGATCTATTGTAGCTGTGTAGCACCCCAATAATTCCAAGAACATTTTTTTTTAATAATTGAATAATTAAACATATTTTCTCTATTGTTCTGAGAACAATAACCCCCCCCCCCCCACCATCTGAAACAGCTTCCGACGGTACTGTAGCCAAAGAATTTTAAAGCAGTATTTTGCATATCTATTTTGAGAGATTTCAAGCAAAGCTCTCCTAACACCACCATGCTTACTGATTTACGATGGACACCTAATTGAATAGTGGTTTTTATTGATAAAAATTCCATTGTTGAAGCTTTTATATACTAAATATGTCATTGTCTAGTTAAAATTGCCATTGCAATCTAATAAAAGGCCTAAGTATGGTGTTTTCATTGACCTAAAAACGGTATTTGGCACAATGAATCACAAAATCATATTATCAAAACTTAATCACTATGGAGTTAGAGGCATTGTTCTTGAATGGTGTAAGTCTTACCTATCTGACATAAGCCAATATGCTTCAATTGATGATGAACATTCTGAACTCCTTAAAGTCACTTGCGCCTTCTAAAACTCCTTAAAGTCACTTGCGCCTTCTATCTTTGTGCCTTCTAAAACTAGTGAAACTTCTATTGATACAATTTTAATGGGTAATAAATTAAGTAGAGCTGATGACGTTAAATACCTTGGAGTAAAGATAGACAACAAACTATCTTGGACTTCCCATATTAATTAAGTGAAAAGCGAAACTATCAAATTTTCTTCCATATTTGCTAAAATTAGATATTCAGCACCAAAAGAAAGCCTATTGACCTTATACGACTCCCTCGTAACGTAAAAGATAGGTTATGGACTTGAAGTTTATGGTGTAGCTACAACAAAGGAAATAAACGGACTTCAAGTCCTACAAAATAGAATTTTTAAAATAATTCACTTTAAAAAAATAAAATAAAATATTCCACCAATTGTTTACACAAAGAACTGAACAATATTAAAATTTCTGATCTTTGCCGCATAAAAATCTTTAACTTAATGCACCATGTGCACTTTAACTTAATCAAAATTATTTTAAAACAAATAAAAACTCACATAAATATAAAACTAGACAGAAATTAAACTATAGAATATATATATAATTCTATATAATATAATATATAATATATATAATTCTAAAATCTTTTTAAAAATGGAGAAACCTCAATGAACTTTAAAAAAAAATTGGCAAAAACTTGTGGTAAGTTTCTCAAAATAAGGAATATTCTGCCATCGAATGTTCTATTGTGTCTCTATAATACGTTATTTATGCCTTTTTACAATATGAAATCAATTTCTGGGGGCAAACGTTTGCTTCTTACATTGATCCCATAATTAAATTACAGAAAAGAGTTGTAAGAGCTATATCACATCAACCTTATCTAGCGCACACTCTTCCTATTTTCAAATAACTTTAACTGCTTACATTCTCTGAAATTTTTCTACTTAGACTTTGATGCTTTGTCTATGAATCTGTTAACAAAATTACCGCTTCTTGTTTTCATGACTGTATGTAATATTCCTAAATTAATTTCATGATTTAATTTGTTAATTTTGAATTAATTTGTTGTTTTGTATTAATTTGATTATGATTTGTTCATTTAGAAATTGGAGAGAATTTAAAAGTAAAAACGAACTGAACTGAGTATGATTTCATTACATTGATTTTTATGTTATTTAAATTGAAACTCAATTTTTTATTAATTTTTCTAGTTTTATTAAACATCAGGACCTTTGTTTTTTCTGTGTTTATATTCATAATCATCTTTAATTTTTTATGGTATTCTTCCAATTTAATTATATGCTATTTTTTCAAACCTTGGTCTTATTTAGATATTAATACTGTGTCATCGGCCCATAATAAATGTGGTCTGTTTTTATCAATGGTGCATTTATTTATTGATCTTTTCTTAATAATGTACACTACAGATATCCTTCATTTCGACATTAAAGAGAAAAGAGCTCAGAGGGTCTTATTTCACTCCAATATATTTATTTCAAATTTTTCACTGATAGGTGTTTTTATTGAGTTGATCAGTACTCGATTTTGTGTCTCTAATTTACATGAAGGACTTACTAACAATAGAAGAAACTATTCTCTGATCAAACGCATGCGTTTTGTGTATCTCTTATTCTAGGCCTGTAAAGGCAAGGTGCGCTGCAACGCTGTGAATAAGTTATCGAGTCAGGCTACTTTTTGACACGAAAGGTAGCGAAAATGGACAGTGCTGTGGTAATAGAAGAAGCTAACATGGCAAACAATATGATGGAAGAGGACATGGTGGTTGCACCAATGGAACTGGCGAATGACAATGATGACGAAATCGAAGGTGATGCTCCTCCTCTTCTGGCTCCTGAACCTGAAGAGGAAAAAGTTGTTGAAGAGGAGAAGATCGGAGTTATAAAAATTTCCAACATCTCACCACAAGCCAACGAAGAACAAATGACCAAGTTGTTTGGATTTCTTGGAAAAATTATAGAGCTGGCGTTATATCCAAAAGAGTATGTTCTTTTGTGCCAAATTGGCAAATTGTTTGTGAAATCTTGTATGTGGTGACACGAGGGTGGTTGTAGTCCTTAATAAGACTCCCGGAAAATGGAAAACGCCATTTTTAAAGAATAATATATGAAAATATTCTTAGATATTCCATGACCGTGACCATGTTAAGATCTTGCAAAAGGTTATGCGGAGATGGCAGCTCTCAACGAGATCTTCCAAATAAACCCTAATTTGCAAGCAGGTATCCATCTCCTTGGTTAGTTCTGTCATTACTCTTTCTTCTTGAATTTGATATACACGAAAGAGAGCAATAAACCCTAATTTGCAAGCAGGCATCCGTCTTCCAAAATAGTAGAAAAGCATGGACAATGCAAGTTCTGCTCTAAGAAAGGAAAACAAGGCTACTCACAATATGTGTGTGTTGGATGTAGCAACATGGGGGAACACAAATACACATTTCTCTGTGTAATGAATAAAGACTGTTCTCTTCGGGAGCTGCCATCTCTGCATAACCTTTTGCAAGATCTTAACATGGTCACGGTCATGGAATATCTCGCATATGCCACAAACCAAACATTTGGTGTGCCCATATGTGCAGATCTTATTTTCTCATTGTTTTTGTGATTCAAAACAATATACTGGGTGCGCCAAATAGAAGTAGATGTTTGAAAAGCTACCATAAATTGCATATTGTTGTGATTGTGATAATTAAAGTTGATATCAATACCAGATAGACCAAACAAACTAAAACTAATTTTTGGTGATTTTTCCCTGTTAGTTATGATGCTATGAACAATTTCCGAAAATATCATGATCTCATGGATTCATGTAAACATCAAAAAGCGTGCAGCATGCAGTTCACCAAGCTAAATGTATTCCATGGAAAAAGTAACACCAACTTATCAAAATTAGAAATAAAATGGGCTGTTTCAAAAAGGAACAGAAGTTAAGATTTCTATGAGAAATTTAAGTGATCAATTCAAGGACCAAGGCAAAAAGAAGCTTCCTTGAGTTTTCTTTGTTCGCTAGAGCTTCATGAATCTGTGTGATCATGACATTTTCGGAAACCGTTTCTTCAACATTTTATGGATAGGCCATAACTTTGTTTCCAAGTTTTTTGGACTTTTTAAAAACTTCAATGTTCCTTCTTTATTTATCTTGTTTCTAGTTTTTTCATATTTTGCACCAAAGTGCCTGAAAAAACAATTTTTACAAGGCAGGGCAATTTTGTTAGTGTTTTTAATTTCCTCTCGGGATACAGGGTTGTTTTTCATGCCAGCTGCTCAGGATTTAATGCAAAAATATGGTCATTGTTCTTGGAGCGTAAGAGTTAACTGGAAAGTTACTTCTAACCTTTGTTTTTTATATTTTTGCTCAAATAGGCCATTCCCTTAATTACGTCATAGGTGTTGACGCGCGCAATGAATTCTGGTAGTTGTATTTAAGCGTGTTTG